>CM033455.1:10344384-10389088 GCA_019425755.1 Amaranthus cruentus
ATATATATATATATTATATATATATATATATATATATATATATATATTACTGTTATTTTATATATATATATATATATATATATATATATATATATATATATATATATATATATATATATATATATATATATATATATATATATATATATATATATATATATATATATATATATATATATATATATATATATATATATATATATATAATATATATATATAGTATATATATATATATATATATATATTATATATATATATATATATATATATATATATATATATATATATATATATATATATATATATATATATATATATATATATATATATATATATATTTTGGATAATTAGGGATGGTCATGGGTGGTTTGGTGGGTCTAAAAAGAGTCTTTTTGATTTGTCAAATTTGAACCATTTGTAAGTTATTATATTTTTCGTATATTTGTATGAGAGTTATTATCGCATTTTACAAATATTTCATACTCCCTTTGAATCAGTTTAGATGCCCCATTTGAGATTTTATGGATTTTAAGGGTTGAGTGGGGTCCATTAAAAAGGTGATAGTTGGGTATTTTAATTGATTAAATTAATTGTAAAGGTAGTAGTTGGGTATTGGGAATTGGAAAAGTAGGGGTATTTAGTTAAAAAGAGGATAGACAAAAAAGGAAATGGGACAATTAGTATGGTTTTGCCAAATAAGGAAATGGGACTTCTAAACTGATTCGGAGGGAGTACTAATTTAACATCTAAAGTCGCATAGTGCCATTCATATACGCTTAAATTCTATTATAAATACCAGTTCGAGTCCATGAAATAAGGGTAATTGGGTTAGCACTAAGCAAGTAGCATATATATTATTAATATATATTATGATTATGTGAAAAGAAAATAAGTGTTGGGGGCAAAATTCATACGTAGAAGACAAATAAAAATGAACAATTTAATATTTATAAGGGTTCAAGGGGCGGGTCCAGGGTCCAGGTCTCGGACCCGGACCCGCCAATTATTTTTTAGATCCAGATCCGACCCGGATCCGATGGGTGTCAAAAAATAAGACCCACACCCTTAAAAAAGGGGCGGATCCGGAGCGGGTCCAACAGGGTCCTGGACCCGTGACCATCCCTAGTGATAATTAATGGTAAATATAGCTGTTGCATTATTGTTAATTATTTATTATTTTATAATGGTGATTATATATACTATTATTATAAAAAAAATGAAAAGAAATATAAGTATAGGCTGCCATTTTATGAAACCGCAGCGAATAGTGCACTTTTTTGAAAAATAAAAAAATGTACTAAAGGCTGCGATTTTTCCCAAAAACCGCAGCCTATAAAACTTATGTGTGCTTCGTTTTTTAACCGCAGCCTTTATTTCAAGCTATCAGCTGCCACCACTAATGCTTGGGTCCAAAATAGTAGCCTTTACTAGCACAAAACCACAGCAATGAGCTTTTTTCCACTAGTAATAGTTCCCTATCCTACAGCAGCATCAGAGATCAGAAAGTGAAACGACTTGTCGTTCCCCTTATAACGACCATTCGTTCCCTTTTCGCAGATTGGGCTTTTGACTTGGCTACTCATTTGACGACCCTTTTTACATCATTTTGAAGGATTATTCGTCCGTTTTTTGAAGACCTATGTTACATCACTCATAAGCATCACTATATAAGGGAGATGTTTTGTATTATGAGAAGACACCTTTTACATTACCTTTAGTACTTGTAGTAGCTTATTTTGCAAGAATCGTTGTATTCTTTTTAGCTCTTTCTTCATCTTTGTTCTTGAAACCCTAGGCTTTATTTTCTACAATCAACATTGAAAATCACAAAAATTCTTCAATCCAAGTTTATTTTAGGTTTATAATTGTTCAATCTAATGGGTCATTGCTAGTTGGGGCTTCTCTTCTTCATCAACCTCCACTGTTGAAGGTTTAACCTTCAATATTTTCTGGTTATTTATCTTTGCTCTCCAATTTCTCCTATCTTTTAGGTACTTTCTAATACTTCTTAGTTATTATTGATAGTTTACTTTTGTTTTTATACTTGTTTGTAGTTTTCACCATTGTTGGTCATTAGCTTTGATATTAAAATTTTTGTGTTTGATGGTTGCTCAACATCTTGTCATATTATCTATCATGATGTCTTTAAGAAATAGACTGAGTAGTGAGTAAGTTTCTAGGGTTGGGGTTAACTCAACCCTTATGATGGCTTGATGATAATTAAACTCTTGTTGGTTTTGGGTTGGTTAATGCTTAGATGAGAGGTTATTTTACCCATTGGTCAAGGATTGTCGAGGTTGCTTCTAATATATCAACGAGAGTTGGATTTTGGGTAGTCTAATCCTTCCTCAATGTATAGAATTAGATGTGAGGGATCAATGAGGATTGAACCTTGCATCCACCCTCTGATTTAAGGGCTTTAGTCTTCACCTACGAGAGTAGGGAAGGATAAGTAAGTAGCAGATAATTTATAGCCTGAGATCTTCATCTTCACTCACGAGAGTGAGGATGGTGAAGAGCTTGGAGGCAATCCAAAGCCTGATCAAGGATCAGAGTGCTCCTCTTAGTGTGATTCACTACTCTTTAATTACCCTTAAGAAGCTAAAGTGTCATCATCAAATAGTCATCGTGAATGAGTTAGCCCGACCCCTTTTTTATCATTGATTGTTAAACCCCTATTTATTTTATTATTGCAGACAACAAACCCCTTTTTTATCCGACTAGTCCTCAAAGAAAATTGCATACCTTATGTTCGACCCGTATGTGCTACAACACCGTGCACTTGCGACAACTCACTATTTGAGATAAAATTGTGTCAACACAGGCTAACATTCTGTCCCATATAAAAAAGCAGGTTTGATTGCCACCCGGTAAAATTTTTCCTTTAACTGACTTGGGATCTTCCTATCACATAGCACTGCGGTGGCTGCTCGCCATTTGAGCCAACCCATCTAATGCGCAATACAAGTACTCCGTCTTTGTACAACTAATGCGCAACCCTTTACCTTCTAGAGCTTCCCTCGAGTCATCCAATTTACTACTAACCTCCTCTTTAGTTTCTGCTACTAGCACGATATCATCCGCAAATAGCATGCACCACGGAACCGTCTCCCAAATAGACTTAGAAATCTAATCCATAATGACCGCACAATTAAAAGGACTTAGAGCCGATCCCTGGTGGAGTCTTATTTTTACCGGAAAAGGCTCTGTTAAACCCACCGATGTTTAAATGTGAGTCGACACTTTGTCATACATATCCCGTATAGCCTCAATGTACGTTGAAGAAGTACCCCTAGCCTTGAGGTTATCCCAAATGACGCGTCGTGGTACAAAATCATACGCTTTCTCCAAGTCTAAAAACGCTACATGCATATTCTTCTTCCGCTCTCTATATTTTTCCATCAGTATTCTCAAGACGTGAATTGCCTCCATGGTTGACCTTCTTGGCATAAAATCGAATTGGTTCTCTCGAATCACAATTTCCTGTCTAATTCTCCTTTCTATCGCTCTCTCCCACAATTTCATGGTGTGGCTTAGAAGTTTGATACCTCTATAGTTTTCACATATTTGCGCATCGCCTTTGTTTTTGAACAGAGGTATTAGTGTGCTACTCCTCCATTCTTCTGGCATCTTATGTGTCCTCAAGATAATATGAAAGAGGTTAGTCGGCCAACGAATACCCTCTTCTCCTAGACTCCTGCACACCTCAATCAGAATGTTATCTGGCCCGACTGCCTTTGATCTCCCCCATCTTTTTGAGATCTTCTTTTACTTCCTCGGTGGTGATATCACATGTTGGCCCATCATCTAGAGGTCTTTGGACATCAAACGTTTGGATATCATCCTCCATTGGCTCCCTCTTTATGAATCCTTCAATAGTAATACCGCAAGTGTACGACGTAGTGTAGTACATTATCAAGCATGGGTCGAATCCATAAGGAGTGGGGTGTATATCAACGGATTCTCAATAAATTAGTTAGTCTAACACTGTATATATAGATGTTTATTGGTGTAATTAACTAAAACAAGAAAATAAAGACTAAACCTAAAACAACGCATAAAATAAGTAAAGATACTATTTAACCAAGAACATAAGATTAAAGGCATTACAAACACATGAAAAGGTGATATGATGATGAAGATGCAAAGCCTAGGCTTTCTCACCAAAGTAGTGTTTACTAATCTACAACCTAAGGTCATGGATGTATGTTATATGCGGTAGAACGTATCTGGTATATTAATATTCTATCTCGAACAACAAAAGCTTCCTATAACATACTCAACATACTAATCTCATAGAGTTAAGAACATTTTAAGACATGAAACACACATTCAACATTTCTAATCAAAACATCTACCTATTCTCATGGAGATGATTCAATTCAAAAGCACGGACTATCATTAGAAATCGATTCTCGTCCTCAATTCAATGACACTACAATAATAGCAAAATCCATCTCAAAACATAAACAACACAACCAAGACAAAGGTAAAGAAGATAATTTAGACTACATACGTGGTCATAATAGCTAGGCTAAGCCAAATTAAATTACTCACTCATATTAAAATTGAACATAACTAAAGACATCGAATTCATGACTAATACTAGTAAAAACACCAAAATCAAAAGCAATAATGTGTAGAGAACAAGAATCACTAGCTTAGAATTCAATCTAAGGATGAGAACCAAATGAAGAATTAATGAATGCCAATGATAAACTCCATAAACCATTAATTGGAATCCAAATGCTTGATGAAATTCTTCAATGGGATTAACTTAATATCAATTACATTAATGTATCAAATGATCTTCAATGATGTACAAATCAATAGCTTATATTATCTAATAAGTGTTTAAGAATAAATATGTAATTAAAAATACAAGATTAGAATCATGGAAAGTACATAAAAGAAGATTAAAACTAACTAAGAAAAGCTTAAAATTGAAAACTTTGAGTAGTAAAAGAATGGATGATTTTCTTAAGCCTTTTTCTTTTCTATTTATAGGAGGGAGGACATGTGGTGGTTGGTGGCTTCATGATATCTCCACTATGTGTGAGATAGGTAGGCTCTAGATGGTTGGCAAATAGGGGTGATGGAATGGTAGTGTATGAGAGGCAGAAGATATGGGTAGGGTATCCAATCAGCAGCTTTTAAAAGCGTAATTATTAATGATCGCCAAAATCGCTCAACCTAAGCAAATCCGCTCTACCAGGTCGAGAGAGTATCAAGTACACGGGTTAAAATCTTTAAAAATAGAGTTGTCACCAAAAAGGCTCTGATCGACCTTTCTGCTCGACCGAGCGAGCTCGCTCGAGCCATTGAAAATGATTCAGTCGACATTCTAAAGCTACTAGAAGTGAATAGTACTTTCACTCGACCCGAGTCATCTTCGCTCAAACGGGTCGAACGGCTTTCAAGATGGTTCTGGTAAGCTTCTATCTCTAATTCAAGTCTTTTGTATGCTCGAGAAAGCTTGGGTTGACCCATTTTTGGTCGAGTGGGCTTTGAATGACTTACTTTAGCTCCTTTTGCCCTTGTTTCCTTGACTTGGGTCGTCAAGGCTTTGATTACTTGAGCTTTCAGATTAGGTGAGTATTGTATGCGCCAAATGTACTTGGTTTGTGATTGGTTTTGACGAATATTACCTAAATGCAAAAAAACACCTAATACCCAGCCAAGCGTAATATCTAAATAATAGAGCAAGCATATTTTTGCAAAATCCAAAATAAAGCTAAATAATGGGGATAAAATATGAATAAAATGCAGCTAACAAACTCCTCCAAGCGAAGCCCTTGCTTATCCTCAAGCAAGTGTATAGTCAAGATTAAGAAGTAAGACCAAGAATAATAGAAATGCACAAAATGGATCTAGGCAACCTATAAGCACGAGAGCACAAGCCACAAATATCAAAAGGTGTATGAGAGGTTAACAAATTATGATTATTAATTCTAAAAGCCTTAAGTCGCACATGATTCCTCAAATCATCCTCAAAACAGGTCATCAAGCGAGAATCTCACCAAACTAAGTCTAGGACTCCCAAACCGATCACAATGACTATAAGTGGGCCTCACTTTTCGGTATGTTAGCCAACATGAACAACCACACTCAAGTGTTTAAAGTTACACTCATTCTCTCATCCTATGTCTCAAAGTTATGTGAGAAAGTTTCGCACCTCGATACTTGGCAACTTAAAGGTTAAGACTTCACTAATAGTAGGTGGACTTATCTAAAGGGTAGAATTGAATAAAACAATGAAATGTGAGGGAAGGCTAGTGAATGGAGGCTAAATGAAGGTGGTGTAATTACAAGAATATGATAAATAGCTCGTTTGATCTATGGTTTACAAAAGTTGGCACTACAAATAATTTTGACATTTTTCTTTTCCTTTTTTATTTTTGTAATTCTTTTATTTATAGTTTTTTTTATTTTTGCTAAGAATATATATTGGTGATAGCTTAAGATAAATATGAAATATGTAACAACAATTGAAGAGCTATATGTGTAGTCATTGACCTTAGAATTTGTATTAGAGCATGGTTAACCAAGAGCAAAACAAAACTAATATAAGAATTAAGGATATATAACAACACACTAAAATTAATTCACCATAATTATGCATATGTGGAGATCAAAATGAAACAAAATAAAGACTAATGATAATTAAGAGTGCCAAAGATTATCAACTATAGTCTATTGAACCAAACTAAGCTAAAGTAGTATGGATGGGGTTTAATGATGGATAAAAATGAGTAGGAAAAAGGAATAAGTATAGTCCTATTCCAACAGCTAGATCTATATAAAACCAAAGTTACCAAACCATGCCTAGTGCGCTACAAAATCCACAATCTCATCAATTTACATGAATGCACAGTAGAGGCTTAATAATTACTCAAAGGTTCACTGGTTTGCAAGTCGATGCCACAAACTAAATCCTGCTTGACTATTGTTTTTTGAAAACTCAAACGTTCGCTGGTTTGCAAGTCACAAATTTAGAAAAAATAGTCTAAGTTTGCTAAAATACCATACCCAAGTATAAAATGCGTCCCTAAATGGTATATAAGAAACCTATTTATAGATCCAAAGTGTGTATAAGTGTTAATCAACTACCAAAACCATGAAACAAATTTACACTACAATCATGATATAATGTAGATAACATGAATCAATTAGGCCAAGTATTAGCTCAACACCTCCCTCAAGTCGAACTGAGCAGTGTCCTCAATGCGACAAAGGCTCGAAGAAGGTAAGAGAAAATGTGCAAAATCTAACGTAAAATGTGTGAAAAAATCTATCTTACTGTATTCCGCTTAAATGATCAAAGTTTACTCAATCTGATCGAGGAAGCTCAAAATTGGCAGATTTTTTTGGTTATCTTTGTGTTTCACCTTAGCAAGCCCGAGTATGCGTTGTTTCTTGACCTCTGTCATACTAGTTATTTTTGTTTTCTTTCTATTACGCACATTCCAAAACAATTTCAGAATCAACTCACCTTGATTCTTGCATCAACAAGCTTAACACAAGCATGCTACACAACATTACAAACTAAAACTTAAAACATGAATTATAAAGTAAAAACTCAAACAGACAAAAGTTGGGTTGCCTTCCAATTAGCGCTTCTTTTAGGTCATTAGCTAGACCTTTTTCTGTAAATAACTTGACAGACTTGGAAGGAATTTACCATACTTACTCCCTACACAAGAAAGAGTTAAGAAATAACAAATAGAGAGAAATAAAGACAAATATCTCAATGATATAGAGTAGATATAGAAAAATGGCTTATCATTACATGGTAAAAAGCCCAAGAAAAATTGACAATGGAAGGAAAAGAGAAATCAGTTGGAATAGGTCGATATAGATATATGGAGGTGAATCTATATCAAACTAAGGATAAAGATTTATGGCCATCAAAAGGAGCATGAAATGGACCAAACTAAGGTATCATGAAACGGACTATGCATGATGTTTAGAGTCTCACTAGAAAGAGTGTTGGATATATGCACATATGACTTCTTATTAAAGGAACAATAATTGTGTGATCACAATGCTCATTCATAAACAAGTCATGCTTTCATGGCATAAAAACAAGAGACTCGTTAATATAAGGTAAGCAAGGTGCCTCAACAATAGGTTCACAATTAGAGGGCATAAAGCTACAAAGCTCATCTTTTGTGCCATCAAATGATGTTTCCAAAAGAGGTTTATCAATGAAGGAGGAAGATTGGTTAAGGGCTTGTCTTAACTGCATACAAAATTCCTTCGAATCCTCATTTTCATAAACAAAGCATCATCATCATCGAACTCCTCGAAGGGTGGGTAGAAGGGTAAGAAAAAGGTAAAGCGGAGGACCCATTAAGATAACTAGGATTCGTATTTTCTACACTAAACTCACTAACCAAGTCATAGCTCCCATAAAAACTGCCATATGATTTTGTTCCCAATATAGTCATCCTTCAGTGCTAAACATGAAGAACTGGCCTTAAAATGGTCAAGAAAGGTTGTATGATTCATATTGAAAGAAGAGAGAGTATGAGCCATTTCTTATTCATAGTTTCCTTGGCCAACCATTCCAAAAATTCCTAAGCTTTTTCTATTGGTTGGTTTTGAAACTCAAGGTTGATCTCGACTTTATCACTAGTCTCATCATATAAACTATAATACATCAGTTTGGATATATTCCACATTTCACGGTAAAACTCATGTGGGAGTCACCAAGCCTCCAATAATACCTCGAAAAAGCTTCATGCTTAAATTGGCGACACAACAAGCTAACCATAAGACTCACACAAAGAGCAAACTAACTAAGAAAAACTAACAATATGAGATCCTCACTCCCTGGCAAATGGCGCCGAAAACTTGGTCGAGACTTTTTGTCCTTTAATAGGATTACCGCAAGTGCACGGCGTAGCGTAGTACGTTAGCAACTAGGGGTCGAATCCACAACGTATATATAGATGTTGGTTGGTGTAATTAATTAAAACAAGCAAATAAAGACTAAAGCTAAAACAAAACATAAAACAAATAAAGTTATTACTTAATCAAGAACATAAGATTAAAGACAATACAAACACATGAAAAAGTGATATAATAATGAAAAGGAAAGCTAGGCTTTCTCACCAAAGTAGTTTTTATTAATCTTCAACCTAAGGTCATAGATGTACTATAGGGAAGAACATATCTTAGATACTAATGTTCTCTCTCAAGCTACAAAAGATTCCTCATAATCAACAACCCATTCTCATGGAGATAAGCACATTTTAAAACATGAAGTACACATTCAACATGTCCAAATAAAACATCTACCTATTCTCATAGAAATGATTCAATTTTCAAGCACAAACTATCATTACAAATCGACGCTCGCCCTCAATCCAATGACACTACAACAATAGAAAAATCCATCTCAAACCATAAACAACACAACCAAGCCAAAGGTAAAGAAAGCTATGTAGACTACATGCATGGAGATAATACTTAGCTTAAGCCAAATTGAACTACTCACTCATATTGAAATTGAACATAACTAAAGACATCGAATTCAAGATAAATACTAGCACTTTAGACTAAAGATAACCAAAGTGAGAATTAATGAATGCAAATGATAAATCCATAAAGCTTCAATTGTAATCCATGCTTAATGAAATGCTTTAATAGAATTAACTTAATATCAATGACATTAATGTATCAAATGTTCTTCAATGATGAACAAATCAAAACCTTGAACTATCTAATAAGTGTTTGAGTAGAATACTGCAATTAAAAATACAAGATTAGAATCATGGAAAGTACATAAAGGAAGATTAAAATTAACAATGAAAATTTTAAAATTCAAAATTTTGAGTAGTAGAAGAATGGATTATTTGCTTGAGCCTTTTTCTTCTCTATTTATACGAGGGAGGAAAAGTGGTGGGTGGTGGCTTCATGATTTCTCTACCACCCCTATGTGTGGGATAGGTAGGCTATAGATGGCTGGCAAATAAGGGTGGTGGAATAGTAGAGTATGAGAGGCAGAAGAAATGGGTAGGGCATCGAATCAGCATCTTTTAAAAGCATAATTATTACTGACCGCCGAAATCGCTCGACCAGAGCCAATCCACTCAACCAGGTCGAGCGAGCATCAGGAACACAGGT
Organism: Amaranthus cruentus; assembly: GCA_019425755.1. NCBI lineage: Eukaryota > Viridiplantae > Streptophyta > Magnoliopsida > Caryophyllales > Amaranthaceae > Amaranthus > Amaranthus cruentus. Next base: position 10,354,516 of record CM033455.1, read on the forward strand.
TAAAATCTTTAAAAACAAAGCTCTCAATCCTATCACCAAAAAAGGCTTCGTTCGACTTTTCCGCTCGATCGAGCGAGCGAGATCGACCCATTAAAATGCTTCTATTGACATTCTGAATCAACTGGAAGTCAATAGCAGCGGAAACTAACGTTAACTAGTATGAAGCGTCAATTATTCGAATAAAAATACAACTTAAGAGCATAGGCGCCCCTTAATTAAAACGTAATTTTTCGGGTAAATGAAAGAAAGTTTAAAGTTTATTTCTTCCATACTTAAGCAAATATTTTCTTCACAAGTGAAACCTCACTCTCCAACGTACAACTTAACTATCACCGCACCCATGAATTATCATTATCAATATATGGGATAATCGCACAAAAGTTAAAACAATTTATAAAGATAAAATCGTGTAGACATATATGAATAAAAAATGTCAAAGAAAACATAAAATAAATGGTGTAGACATACCAAAAGCACTTGTGGCTCAATGGATAGAACATCTGCACGTGCAGTAGAAGGTTTGGGGTTCGAACCCTACTAGGCACAGGTATCAATTTTAAGGTTTCTTGACTGTGGGCATCTCTCTTTACTCCATCCTTGGGGGTACGGGTATGATTTGTCCGCATCTTTCAAGAAAAAGAAAACCCTCCACTCGGATCTTGCCTTGTGCGGGATATCGAGAAAGTCCTTTACCTTTACCTTTAAAACAAAAGATAAATGTGCAATATAATTAGGCTTGGGAAAATTTGATCCGACCCAACAAAACCTGAACCTGACTGACCCTAAAACAACTTAACCCGAAACATGACCGACCCGATAATTACCCGACCCGACCGACCCGTTTTGACAGGTCTAATATCAATGTTTAGAGTAATATGATCAATGTTAGATTTCATTTCAAACAAAGTTTGAGTTTTCAAAATATCTCAACATATTGAGTATATCACTTGAACCCTAAAACTCATCAATAGATCTATCGTAATTCTTTTTCTTTAAAAAATGACATTATATATAATCATCTTAATTGAATACATATATCTTGTTAAATCTATCAAATGTGTTTTTAATTCTTCTACATTTCAGTAAGCAAATCGATATGATTTATAAAAACGGTTTGCACATTTTAATGAGCTTTTCAGAAAAGAAATGTCGCAACCCTAAATTCTAAAACGTGTATCTTATAAATCGAAATAAGTACTTTGTTATTTGTATACCTTTCCAACATGAAAATTGTGAAATTATTTTTTATGAGAAAATGAGAAGATATTTAACTTCATTTTTATCTAATGTTACAACTTTAATAAACACAATAACTTTTACGAAACATGTATCTTACAAGTCTTTCAAAATAAGTATTAAATCTCCTATTTTCTTTACCCTTAAATCAACTCGACATACCAATTATTTTGTAAAATTGTACATCTGATTTCTCTAACGTGACACATATCTCACAAATTCAACTATATATAGATCCTCAAAAAGTTTACAACATGAGTGTCGCAATTACTAGTTTCTTATAACTTCAATTCAATCACATAAGGTTTTAATATTGTGTCAATTGATATGTGGATTAATGTCATAAGGATAGGAAATAGTTTTTATTAAAAAGTTTCATACACAAAAAAAATGAAAAAATAATTTTTTTTATTTTATAAGTCATAATCCGTTGGGTCAAACCGACTGAACCGTAACCGGGAGTGATCTGACCCGAAAATGACCGGACATGAGAATGATCCGACTCGTAACCCGTCCGACCGACCATTTTCACAGGTTTAATTAATTCAGAAAATAGACATTACAATAAATAAATGGCTATTTTTTCATCCATTGAGAAGGAGACACATGGCAAGGCTATGTCGGGGAAGAATATGCTGGTTTTCTCCTCCAATTAAAGATGGACGCGTGGCTATATTGGTGAAAAAAATGGAGTGAAAATTCATAGGAACGGGTCACATCATGACCCAAATTGCCAACCTCTTCCCTAACCCACCCAATGTTAATTAGATCACCATTATTAGCATTTTTGTCCTAATTTGATCATGTGATCTAAAATTAGATCACCAAAATAGATGCTCTAAACGCACATGTAATAAAATATTTGACCTACACAAATAAATTTGGTTACCCTAACAAAGAACAAAAAAACATGAATACGAAGTTGAAAAATTAGATGGATTGGATGATGCCCTTATAGTACGTAGCTAATGAATAGCTACGTTGAAGCTAGGCATACTAATAATTGCAATGGGATTGATTGAATTAGCACACAGTTCCCACCCATGTGGAGCATTTAGTTATTAGGCGGGACCAATTAACTTGAGGGAAACATATGACAAATTTTGCTGAAACTTCAAGACTAAGACTCTGCTTCCTTCTTTAACACTTTGCTGGAACTATAACTAACAACCTTTAAATGGAAGCTTTTCTTAAGTACTTTTTCTTGCTATCTTTTAAACTTGTGTCACTCTTAAGTAACATGTCCTTGGCTTCTTTCCTTATATCTCAATCATTTTGCATTTTATTACATTTTTATTTTCTTTGAAGGAATGTAATAATTCATTTATAAAAATGTCATACGAGATTTACCACAGATCTAAAAATTGATTAAATACATAACATAATTAGTCAAATAAAACTCTATATAGAAAAAGTTACGATCATTATAAAGGTGATCTAAGACTAAAGTCTTCTCTCTATCACATCACTGCTTGATACTACCTCTTTCGAGGGGTCAATAGATCTAGTGTGGCTTTAAAATATAAATAGGTTTGATATAATTGACTATATTAGTCGAGCTGTTACGCGTGATGACACAATATACCTTTAACCATTAACAAGAATCAAATGAGATTTCACTAGAATCCATGATTGTCTATTTTAGTGATAATCTAATACTCGTAAAATAAAAAAATCTTATGGGACACAGGAGAATACAAAGGAGTACTTAGTTTTGGAATTAATTTTAACCTATAATATGTAATATTATTATTGTCTAATAAAGATGGTCGAACATGAAAACTCTATCAAGCATTATTGGTGCTGTCGTGCTGATTGTGACGATATTCGAAAGATCATCGCCTTATTAGAGGAGACAAAGTGCAATTGGCTTCTAACTCTTCCTTCTTAAGAGGGTTTTTTAAAAAGTTCAATACATATGGGCCAAGCACCCACAATAATTAGGGCCGTAAATTCGGTTACTTGGTCGGGTTTTGGGTCGGATTTTATCGGGTTCGGGTTTTTAGGGTGCTTTAGCGTTTTGAATCGGGTCGTTTCGGTTACGGGTTCAATCGAGTACGGGTCTATATCGGGTAAATACCGCGTTGGGTCGTTTCGGTTTGGATTTGTATCGAATACGGTTAGTACAATTCGGATTCAAATCAGTTATGCTGCAGGTCGAATCGAGTTCTCGATTAAACTATGGGTCGGGTCATGTTTTGTTTTAGGTTAACGTTAATTCGGATTATTTTGGTTCGGGTTGACTTCGGATCGATTATATCATTTTTGAGTTGTGTATTTAGTTATTCTCAGGATTTGGGTCGATTAAAATCCAATTCAATTGAGTTTTGTGTCGGATGAAATCTATGGTTATTATACAATTAATTTATGTTGAAATAGTTTGTCATTGGAGAATGAAGAGTTGTAGTCGGTTAATTAAGTTGTCGGATACTAGACAAATTTGGTTTAACCTAAGATAAAGTCGATACGATCTGATTGTGGGCCTGCATTTATTGTTTAATTTTAGCTAAACTAAACTTGATTCTATTCAATCAAACTTGTTATTAACTGAATTAAACTTGATACGGTTAAATCAAATTATATCGCTTAATGACATTATCGGGTTAATCTCGAGTGTTGATTATGGGTCATTTTGGGTGGGATCATGTCGAGTACCTATCGGGTTAAAGACGGGTTCGAGTTGTAACAGGTCGGGTGCAAATCGAGTTCGGTTAACCACATTCTCGGGTCACTCTCGGGTGTCGGTTGTCCTCGAGCCAGTACTGGTCGACTAATGGTCTAAAATAATCTGATACATGTCGGGTTACGGGTCAACATCAGGTCGAGTTTCCATCGGTTACAGGTCACTGCACTTCGGGTCAACCAACGGGTCGGATACAGGTCGATTTCGGGCGGTATTACAGGTCGGGTCATTTTTTTACGGCCCTAACTATAATAAAATTACAAAAATAAATATTTATATTAGTTTGCAGTTATTTGCGATTAATTAAAAATATTTATAATTTTGTCTTTGAAAATGAAATTGTTTTGAAGCCATTTTCTGATTTTAATTAATTTTTATTAATTTAATTAGTTTTTAATTTAAAGACAAATAAATGCTTCAATAACTTATTAAAATAATCAATTAATTAGTATAAATGACCGTACATGTTGGCTTTTAAAGTTAACGATAGTTGAATTAGTATAAGATAATAGATAATTTTATAGAAAATCATATAATGTATGAAATTTTTAGTTTAAAAACACAAATAAATTTAAATTTTAAAAAAATGCAATTACATATTATTATTATTATTAAATTATGATATATTTAAGAAATATAAAAATAGAAATAAATTGTTTGCAACATAATGATTGATTTATTGAATCACTATGCCAAAAAAGCCTATTTATAGCTGTTGAAAATGTCTTTTTATAGCTATTATCAACTGCTATAGAAAATACTTCCTACAGCAATAAATCACTAGGGCTATAAATAGTCTTCCATGCTTTCTATATAGCGGTTCAAACCGCTATAAATTACTGCCACTGCTATAACTTTTATAACCGCTATAAATAATGTAACATTTTTATAGCATTTGCATCAACAATAATATCATAAATACTATTAGTTTTGTTGTATAGTAGCAATGCAAATTTATTGGGAGCATGTCATTTGTCTTTTCTTAATTGGACGGTATTAATAGAATATTCCTAATTTGCATTCTTATACTTACCATATTTAGAAATATGTAGTTTTAAATTAATAAAACTTATGCATTAATTAATGAATGTAAAAAATCTTAATTGTGCGTGTAAATAAAGATGAAAGAACAATATATATTGTATGATAAAATATTTATTGTCTTTTATAATACTGAAATTATACTACAAAAAAATTATACGACATAATAAAGTACATTTATTTTATTATAATTGATATTAATTACACTATTATAACATTACACTACAGAATTACATTGCGTATCAAAGTATACTGTAATTTTAGAAATTTTAGGAAGTACATAATTGTTCTTTTCCCAATAATTTTTCTTTAAAACTGAAATGACCTAAAATCAATCATTTAAATTGTTAGACTACCATAATTGTCGTTTTTCCAAAAATTTTACGTCGTCATTTTTAAAGTGACTAGTAGGAAAAACTAAGAATTCTCATAGGCGACAGTGATAGTGAAATATGCCATCGTACCGAAAATGTAGTGTATGAAGAAGTATTTCAAAACCTATAAATTCTTTATTAACAAACTATTTTTATTAATTTAAAATTTCATTAAAATATAACGTATTTAAAAATTCGTGCATCACGGGTTTTTATATTAGTTAATTATATTTATGCAATGACAACAACTATAGATAATAGCTATAACTATATACGATGACGATTATTTTTTATTTCATAACTTAACGATAATGAACTACAGCTATTAAAAGTAGAGTGTTTCCTATCAGTTCTCCCTCCTTAAATTACTTGTCATAACCATTATAAATTGATACCATAGTGATCAGTCCATAAATAAACCAATAAACCAAAATCATAATAAATATATCCAAAGTATTAATTAAAATCAAACATCATACAATTCAAAATTCTTTGATTACCAATGATATTACAATTTGTAACACAATTTACAAAATCTGAATCATTCAACTCTCACTTCATTTATTAGCTCTTTAGTATAAGTTAGATAAATATGTCTTGCATAATACTCCCTCCGTTCCTTAAAGATGTTCCGACTTTCCATTTTGGGGTGTTTCAATTGTTATTCCCATAACAAATCTTTCCATTTATATCACAAATTTTGGACAAAAATAACCCCACACATCCTCATTTTAATATTTTAATAATAACAATTATAGTCCTCACATATCTTCCACTAACTTCATTATAACATTTTTATATTCTTTATGGTCCCTACATGCTTCCCACTAACTTCATAAAAACATTTGATAATTAGCTGTAGTCCCCATATTTTTTCCACTCACTTTCTTTAAATACTTTTTTAATATTTGTGGTCCTCAATTTTCCTCAATCAAATTTATTATTCAAAAAAATAATATGTCCATTATCTAAACGATTCCACTTTTCTTAATTCCCATGAATATTCCCAATGGGAACATCAATAGGGAACGGAGGGAGTACTATATAAATGAAAAAAAATGAATGTCATAAGTAAAACATAAATATAAGGAAAATTTACCCAAAATAATTCAACCTATTCACGATTTTCCTACAATTATCCCAACTATTGATTAATCATGAGTAATCCCAACTATTGACTCACTTAACCTGTGTTGTTGTTACTTTACCTATAACAGGTTTTAGTAGGTAAATATATTTATTTTCCTTTTTTTTTTAAATTTAAAATAAAAACTTGCAACTACTCACATTTATACCTTCAAGTATTCATCTCTCCTGTAAAACCTTAGAATTCTCTCTCTTGTAAACCCATTCAAGTATTCATCTCCATTTTTCTGTAATCCAACAAGTACAACACAATTTCGCGAAGTGGAGCTCGATTACTCTCTACTCCAAGATACTAGATGCTGGTCGACCTTTCAAATGGTAAGTGAAAGCTTTAAATTTCTACAATTTTTTATTAATCGAACCTTATATGATTCTGATTTTTTTTATTTTAATTGTTGTTAATAGGGTAGTTTATTTGATGAAGTTACTGTAAAATGGAGGTATGATGGGGTGTTCAAGAAAAATAAGGTTGGAGTAGAGTATTTGGGTGGTATGTGTAAAACAATTAGTGTAGACCCGGATAAAATTTCTTGGTTTGAACTCAAAGGCATTGTTGAGCAAGATGTGGATTACAAATCTCCCTTTACCCTAAACTATTTGCATCCTACTTCTATGGCTTTTGAGGATGGGTTGAGAAAAATCAATGATGATGTCTTTGTGGGTGAAATTGGTAAGGCTGTTATTGAGTCTAAGGCAATAGATGTATATGTATTGAATGATACGGATGATGACAACCTCACTAAATTACTAAGGAAAGCAACTGGCAACTTGGATGAAGACAATAGTTTATTGGTTTCAAGGAAGAAATTGACACATAGGAAGCCACATAAGCCCACTAGTAAGACATGTAGTCAAAGTAAGACCCGTGGTCCCCACAAATTAACTAAGAAGCCTAACCCACCATCGATTTCAGATGCTTTAGTTGAATCTTATGTTGTAAAGATAATTGACGGTACACATACATGTCAGAGGAATATGGATTCAATAGGCAGTTTAAAGGCTGCTTGGTGTGCTGAGAAGTTACTTGACTTATTCAAAAGTAGACCACACATTCCATCTTTAAAAATAGTTGAAATCGTCAGGAAAATTTATAGAATAATTATTATTAGAGGCTTTGCTTATAAGATTAAATATGCTGCACATAGAAAGTTGCATGGTTTAATGAAGCAACATTATTGCAAACTCATGAATTATATAAAAGCTTTGAACCATAGTAGCCCAAATAGCCATTTTTGTGTTGTCACCGATGAGAAGACAAAGCCACCTACATTCCAATGATTGTTTGTGTGTTTTGAAGGTGTTAAGGAAGGTTGGATTAATGGATGTAAGAGGCTTTTGTGCATTGATGGATGTTTCATCAAAACATTCTTGGGTGGGATGTTGCTTACTGCAGTTGGAAGGGATTTGAACGAGCAAATGTATCCATTAGCATGTGCTATGGTTGAAGGTGAAAATAATGATTCATGGCAGTGGTTCCTTGTTGAGCTTAAAAAATGTGTTCCACATGAGAATGGCACGCGATGGACTATCATTTCAGTTGAACATCCGATTAGTTTACTACATGGAGTGGAGTTTTATGTCCAAAAATACAAGCTTTGTTAGACAAAGAGAAATAAGAAGCTTCAAATTGTACTGTACTGCGATCAACACCTGATGTTTTCCAAGTTGCTCACCACATTGATGTTTTGCAAGTAGATATTGAAAAAAGGTCGTGCACTTGTAGAAAATAGGATCTAAAAGGCATACCTTGTTTCCATGGTGTTACTGCCATATGTTACTTGCATAGAGATGTGGAGTCCAATGTGGATGAATCTTACTTGCATAGAGATGGCACGTGATGGACTATCATTTCAGTTGAACATCCGATTAGTTTACTACATTGAGTGGAGTTTTATGTCCAAAAATACAACCTTTGTTAGACAAAGAGAAAGAAGAAGCTTCAAATTGTACTGTACTGCCATCAACACCTGATGTTTTCCACGTTGCTCGCCACATTGATGTTTTGCAAGTAGATATCGAAAAAAGGTCGTGCACTTGTAGAAAATGGGATCTAAAAGGCATACCTTGTTTCCATGGTGTTGCTACCATATGTTACATGCATAGAGATGTGGAGTCCAATGTGGATGAATCTTACACAAAAGCTGTATACGTGAGGGCTTACGGAGGAAGCATAGCTCCTTGTGTAGGGGAGCGTTATTGGCCCAAAGTTGATGCGCCTATTGATCCACCTCCAATAAAAATTGGTCCTGGACGACCAAGAAAGAGTAAAATAAAAAGTCCTTATGAAGACCCAAAGAAACCAGGGAAGCTCAGTAGACATGGCATGCAAATGAGCTGCGGCATTTGTAAATCCACTACGCACAACAAACGAAAGTGCTTTGACACTACAACAAATTTAGCCTTTTGCCAAATTGGATTTATTGGCATTAAAAAAATGCCACGGATTCATATTTTTAGTGTAGCAATTATTGGTTTTTATTTTAAGTTCCACCATAAATTGATTTAGCGATACTTAATTTGGTCTTTAGTAGCATATGTAATTGTCACTATAGTCTATAGTGACATTTGTGAGAAATGTCACTAGATCCTCTGTCGCTAAAAGCTTTAGTGTGACTTTTTAATATGCTGCTAAAGAGTCTAATAAATGTCACTAAATCCTCTATATACACTATAAGAAATTTGAAATAGCAACATTTAAATTAGATGTCACTAAATATATCCCACTAAAAGAAAATTATGTTGTAGTGTGAAAAAGGCAAATCTGTTGAAAATCAAGAACCAACATTGAAAAGAAGTAGAGGAAGACCAAGACATGAAGCAAATCCTACAACATCACAATCACAACCGTCGCGCGCATCCCATCATGATTTATCTGCAAATCCAGGTGCAATAGGAAGAGGTGGTAGAAGGATTCAAATAGGTCAAGGATGTAGAGGTGGTTCTGTGACTGGTAGTCATAGTAAAGGAAGTACACATGGCTCTGTTACTACCACCGAAACAGTAAGTCAACTAATGCATCAACATAAATATAAATTCATTTACATCATTAAGTATCAACCTAAAACTGAATATATTTCCTTTTTGACAAGTTAAACGAGGAAGGGGTAGACCGCGAAAAGAAAGCCAATCCCCACAAAGTATTATCTCAACACAGGCATTTTCAACAAACGAATGATGAATGTGTAGTTTGATAGTAGTTTGATTGTAATGTAACTACTTATTCTAACACTTATGAGCTTTTGGAAATGTAATATGCAGTGTGTATTTTTGGACAAATCTAGTCTGTAAGGTTAATGTGTTGAAGGAGTTGTTTTGCACAAAACTAGTATGTAACGTATTAGATATTAAGGAGATTAAGCAATATGTAATGTATTGAACAAGGCTATTTTGTACTACTTTGATAGTAGTTATAATGCACTATGTTAACAAGGTTGTTTTGCACAACATATTTCATTTAAATTCAACGTTAATACATTGATCGTCTTACATAAGAAACTTACTAAGTTAACATAAATAAGAAAACGAAAATAGGAACTACGATGCAACAAGCACAAATCCTAAAGCTTTTGTTGCATTTACATATTTTGCAAGTTCTATTTTTAAAAACGCTTCACTCTCTTTTAGGTTTTCATTCTTCAACTTCAATTTGGCATTTTTTTTCAAGCAACAAAGTAATTTGTCCTTCTAATCCTTGTGTTCCTTCATATGAATCTTCCTTCTTTATGTCATCTTCCCACTTAAAATACTTGCAATTTAAATCCTACAAACAACAAAGTCAAATAATTAGACCTAATTTAAATAAATTTTACAAGTTAAATCAAAATTTGAAGTTCATATTAACTTACAGGCCGTAGACCACAACCATTAAAACGATGTCCAATTTGCGACCCTTTTCTAGCAGTTTGTAATTCGACATTCACACCATGATTACATCTTGGAGTTTCTAGTGCAATTGAACTCCTACTTGAAGAACAATTGGACTAAGTGATGCTTTTCATGAAAGAAATTAAGGATTAATTTGATAAAAAAGGAAAGTTTTAAAAAGGGAAGATTAGGAAGCTGTTGCTGCTTCTGCATCAATGGAGGTCTTGAAAATATAAAGGAAATGAAGAAGCTGGAAGAAGACTAACGGGCATAAAATTACCTGTTGCAACGGTAAAAACAAGACCATCAACATCACAGGTTAAGTGAGTCAATAGTTGAGATTATTCATGGTTAATCAATTGTTGGGATTATTGTAGGAAAATCGTGAATAGGTTGGATTATTCTGGGTAAATTTTCCTAAATATAATAGGCTAGTCGTAATGTCATAATAAACAAATCGATATAAAGAGCTACTATAATAATCCAAATTATTGAATATCAAATAAGTATTTTCATATAATGCAACTTATCAGTCACTTCAATTAAAAAAAATACATTTTTATTCAATCACTAAATGCAACCTAAGTACTTCACCATTATCTCGAATTGAAACGTTATTCGCGAAAAATGGTTCATCGAAGTCCATCGAATTATAAGAACACTAATTCAACCAATGATAGAACAATGTACGACTAATTCACCTATAGACTTGAGCATTGATTAGTAAATAAACATCAACCAAAAAAACAACAACATAACACATAATTGATCAAATAGAGCAAATTCCATTGAAATTCCTCAATAAACATCCACCAGTGTATACAAATACATCCCTAAATGACAATTACAACATCAATATTCAATAATAAAAAATCAATGCAAGAAAGCATAAGGAGTAGTAGAAATATAAACCAAAAGAGCATAAGTAACAAGAATAACCAAAGCATCAACATCATGTTCAGTACATTTTCTACAACTCAACAATCCCATCTAATTTCAGTCATATTCACCATTAACAACATCAAAAACAAGCAACTAATTCACTTTCAACAACAACAACTAGCATCCCAACTCTTAATACCTTTGTGTTGATATCAACTCTTAATTCCAAAAGTAACAAGAAGAAAACTATACATTACAACGTCGTACTTTCAAAGTCAACATATGCCAAGGTAAAAGTAAAGGAAAACAAATCTTAAAAAATACCTACAATTTCTGGAATTTTGGTTTCTTTGTGGTCAATTATCTCTTTGATGTATCTCATTACATAATAGCCACAATCAATGTAGTTTGATTGGTGAGGACACTAGATCACAAATAAAAAAACACAAAAGAATAATTACGCTTCTAATCACAAGTATCAAAGAGATTGATCATCTATTCAACAAATATAAAAACCTGTATTTTTATCCATTTAGTGGTCTATTTCATCTTTTTAGAAATCTCTTTTTGGCTTCGAAATAGGAGAAGTGCCCTAAAAATAAAACTCATTAAAAAAATTAAACAACCATTTTCTCAAACTTAAAAGGCAACACTCAAAAACTTACGTTTCAACCACTTCAACTAAATCTACTCTTGTAATTGGGCTTTGTTGTAATGAGTCAAGATAATATACCACGTCATCAAATGGATTAATCACACACAATATCCAATAAAACCTATAAAAATAAGAAAAAATTGTCTTGAATAATCCCATCTTTTGCCCATTGCATCATGAATAATCTCAACTTTGAATTATTTTTTAATAATCCAACCTTTAAAATGTCTTTGCTCGCAGCATCCTCTCCAACCTAGAAACTTGAAGTAGTAGGTTATCCATGATTAAAAAAAAAGAAAAATGAAAATAACCATAACCCACCCATACCCTTACCCCTTCTACCACCCACCATTACATACACTACTACATCATCGCAGCCCTACCGCCCCACCTTGCTGCCACCATCACTACACCCTTTTTCCCATTGTTTGAAGCCCAACACCCTCCCCTTTCTCTATCGCATTTCTCAGCCCTTCCCCTCATCCTCCACTATAAAACACATTGAACCACCACCTTACCTCACTAAAGTCCAAACCAACCACTCCCACTACTAGCCAAATCGAATTCTAGGGTGGGTTGAGTTTTAGACAGTTGAACGGTTATTATATGTTTTTGTTTGGGCGGCTCTGTAGGGGATGAACGGTTACTCTAGGAGTGGTGGTGAGTTTTTAAGGTGGGTTGTGCGTTTTAGGTGTTTGGGAGTATGGTGGGTTGTGTGTTTGTGTGGTTGCTCAAAGGAAAGGAATTACCGACAAGGGGTGTGGGAAGTGGCTGAGGGTTGCCTACCAAAGCAAGGGTGGCGGAGAGGGTAGGGCAAAGGTAGAGCAGGGGTGTTGTACATGTTATGGTGGCTGAAGGGGTGGGGTGGGGGAAGGGAAAAATGGCTTTTTTATTTTAGTTTTTTAAATGAGTTTACCTGTTATTACAGGTTAAACAAGTTTAGGGGATGTTGAGAGCAAAAATACATGAAAGGTTGGATTATTAAAAGATAATTCAAAGTTGGGATTATTCATAATGCAATGGGTAAAGGGTGGGATTATTAAGGACAAATTTTCCTAAAATTAAAGGATTTATTATGCATGTAATAATTTTTAAGAACTTCGAGATAGTATAAATATGGAAAAATTGTTGAAACTACCTAGAAAAACATCATTTTTGTGAAAAACTATCTAGAACATTTTTTTGTCAAAAAATACCTAGAAAATTTTTGTTGTTTGTCAAATAGTACCTACTAACGGAATCCTTAAACTTCCGTCAGATTTTTAGATTTCTTTTTTTTTTTAAATTATAATTAGAAACTTCCTTAATCATCACGTAGGTTTTCAAAAGTGCCTTTTCCCAAATCAATTAAAGGAATCAGAAACATAAGTTAGGGTTTCGAATGCAACTTGCTCAAACTCAATATTCTCAATCTTCCAAATCTGCTAGAGCTCCTTCTTCCTATCAGTTCATAAAGCCCTCTTTGACATGGAAAACCACAAAAATATAAATCTCCATTCCAATTACCTGGAGATGAAGACCTCATTTACATTTGAGTTTTGGACCTGCAATTGAATTTTTGACCAGAAAACGAACACCACAAAATGTGGCAGATTTCGAACTGTAGATGAGCACCAAAAAATGTGGACGATTTGACCTGCAAATGAATTTTCGACCTGCAATTGAACAATGTCATCTCAAATTGCTATTTGTGTTTGATGAATGATCAGAAGACAATGAAACCCTAACTCATGTTCTGTGTTGAACCAAGTTTTGGGTTTCCTCTAATTGATTCGGGGGAGGTGAGTACTCCTTTCTGAAAACCTATATATTATATTCTAATTTTCTTACTTATTTTTTTAAAATCTGAACATCTAATGGTAAGTTTACGGATTCTGTTACTTGGTACCTTTTGACAAATAAAAAAAAATTTCTAGGTATTTTTTGACAAAAAAAATGTTCTAGGTAGTTTCTCACAAAAGTGATTTCTTTCTAGGTAGTTTTCAACAATTTTCTCTATATACATTTATACCGAAAATTTTACCCGACATTATAAGGTGGCAAGAAGACCTTCCCTTAGTTTGCTTCAAGATGTAATATATTTAAAATGTATTCTGAGTGAATTCTTTGATTGTGTTGAGTCATTTTGAAGTATTTAAACTTGTATTTCATGCTTAAAACCACTTGTATACTTGTATGAAATATTTAATTTATTCTCATCATGGTTAAACATTGTGTTTGGGTAATTATTATAATTTTGTCAAACTGTTATGAGTAGTTGCTCAACTTTAATTTTTACCTCTCAAGTTTACGTTACTTGTCACAGTTTATAACTACATTATGAACTAACAAGTTTCTATCACCCTAGAAATTTTCAAATTACTACCATCATTTTTAAATTACTATTAATAACGAACAAATATATAACTAAAATTGTTATGTGCTAAAAACTACTAATGAAATCTCATTAAATAATGTGACTGTTTCAGTCTTCCCTTCTTACAATAGTTTTGTCCTCGAAACTAATTCAAACTAATGGTTATAAATACAATACTGAAATAAGTAAGCTTATCTTATTAACGTATCGTCCAGTTTTTTCCCAAGTTGCACTGTCCTTATCCTGTTCACTCTATAATACGTCTACAAGTGAAAATGTGCGGCTACGGAATTTTCCAATCTCTCGACCTAGGATCTTCAAAGGCTTCTCGTCATACTGTAAGTTCTCAACAAGTTGTATCGGCTCATGCTGGAGAATGTGTGATAGATCAAACACCTACCGGTGCAATTGCGATACATGGAACACATTGTAAATCTTAGCTAACTGTGGGGGTACTTCTAACTCATAAGCTACTCCCCCAACTTTACGCAAAATCTCATAGGGTCTAATGTACTGAAGATCCAGCTTTCGTTGCATTCTGAACCTCTTCACTTCCTTCATTGGCTAGACTTTGAGGAACACCTTCTCACGGACTTGAAACTTAAGTTTCCTCCTCCTATGGTCTGTGTAGGATTTCTGTCGCTCTTGGGCAGCCTTCATCCGGTCTCTAATGATTCTGACTTGTTTAGCAGTCTCTCTAATCATCTTTGGTCTAACAACAACGTTGGGCCTCCTAGTATACCAATAAAGTGGTGTCCTACACCTTTGGCTATAAAAGGCCTCATACGGAGTCGTACCAGTCTATTTTAGTAACTATTATAATATAAGAATTCTACTAATGGTAAGATATCATCTCACGAACAGTAAAAATGAAGGGCATAAGATCAAAGAATATCCTCTATAGTCTGGATGGTCTTCTCTGTCTACCCATCTTTAGCAAGGTGAAAAGCGATGCTGTAATTAAGAGTTGTGCCGCTTTGTTGCTCATTCCAAAAGCCGTGTCCTTAAAGTTTAATGGCTTAAAAAGCCATAAAAAGCAACCTTGGAGTGTAATTTCAATCATATGTCTAGTTTTTCAAGTCTAAATATTTCAAAATAGTAAATTACTAGTGTGTCAAGTTTTATGTCAAACAAATAAAGTTTGACCTAGTTTAAGTAAGTTAGTGGCATAAAAAGCTTTAATAAGCCTTAAAAAGGCAGCTTGAGACTTAACGTAATACATATGCCTATTTTTTTTTGTTTTAACTATTTTAAAACAAAATATATACTAATTAGTGTTGTGGGCTAAGTTTCATGTCTAACAAAAGAAGTTTAACCTCGTTTAAGCAAGTTATTGGTATAAAAAGTTTTTAAAAGCATTAACAACAAGTTGATAAATAATTTTAAAAATATGAATATTTTTTCAAGTCTAACCATTTTAAAACAATCATCATCATCATCCTACCAAGTGTATCTCGCTCATAGAAAACTATACATAGGGTCTAGCGAGGAAAGAACGTCGGCAACTCATACCCATAAAGGTGAGCACGACCAAAGGAGTCCCTCGGCTCGAGAAAGATAAAGAAAAGCTTCTGCAACGAGGAAGATAAATAAATACATATAGATAAAATAAAAAATTTTCAAAATAAAAACAGCTTAAACATGAATTCGAATTTGAATGTTAGGTCGAGTCAAATTCAATTGGAGTTGGATGAAATTCGGAGTATAGTTAGAGTATCGTATTTTGTATGAGTACCAAATCGAACTTGGACAATAATATAATGGAATACGAATTCTAATTTTTTTTTATCGAATTCAAAAGGACTAAGTGAAACATTAAACAAATTTTAAAGAGGAGCGTTTTGAATTTTAGGATAAATAAATTTTAAATTTAAATTATTGTATTATTTTTATATTTTAATTATCATTAATTGGGTTATGGGGCAACCAAAGTACCCAACATCCCCCATGGATGTTATTAAATATTAAATAAACATTAATTTTATATAGAGTAGGTCCGCTTAGATTTAATAGAGTGGCTTTATCTACATATTAATAACAAAGTTAACGTTACAAGTTACATATATGCATATCATAAAGGTAAAGGTAAAGGATCTTTCCGGTATCCCGCGTTCGAGTAGGGGTTTTCTTTTCTTGAAAGATGCGGACAAATCATACCCGTACCCCCAAGGAGGGAGTAATTAGAGAGATGCGCGCATTCAAGAAACCCCCAATTGATACCTGCGCCTAGTAGGGGTCGAAGCCCAAACCTTCTACTCTACATGCAAATGCTCTATCCATTGAACCACAAGCGCTTTTTCTTTTAAATTATTTCTCTTCTCTAGAATGACGACTCTTTTTCAATTTTGCTTTAGAATTTATCACAATTACACGTTGTCATTTAATAATTAATAGTTATTTCTATTATACATTTTATTCAAACTAGATAATTTTATAACGATAATACATATTTGCATTGCCATTATTTAGAAATTATAATTATATTTATCAACACATTAATAAATCCGTGCATTATACGGGTATATACACTAGTAAAGTATAATGAAACAAATATACCCTAGCTAGTGCCTAATAATTTCTTTCACACGCAAGTTGGCCGGGGACTAGGAGTAGTACATGAAGTTTAAGCGATTCTCATTGCTGAAAATGATGACTTTCATTTAGGCAAGAATATGCTAATGCTTTCTCTTCAATCAGCTCTTTCTCTGTTGCATCCATTTTTGACCTCGAAAACTCATCAATCTTCAGTCCTGTAAACATTCATATATGGAACGGACTATATTATATATCAAACCTACTTTATTATCAATTTGGCCCATCTCAATTGCATCACACGCTTTCTTCAATTTAATAAGTGGTACTCAAACTCAATATATTCCCTTGTGTTATAACTTATAAGCATAAAGGTTTGTTAGGGAACCACAATAAGTGATCGTTTACTGGCTTTATCGAAATATTATGAATTTATTCAATACTACTCTCACTTCGTTTTCATATTTATTTTTTATGATCAAATTTAATATAATTAAGAAGTTACATATTCGAATGTTATTCATAGTTCAGTATTTCTAGTGGAATATTTAGCACTACAATAAGAGAAGTTGCATTCAGACAGTCAATACTACCGGTCAAAACGAAGGCGATTTTGTATAAAAGGTCCATATAACATATACTCCCTTCGTTCTTTTTTGATGTTTCTATTTGGTTTTTCACCAAGATTAAGAAAAATGGAATATTTGGTGGTAATGGGTATTATTTTAATTATATAGTAGTGTAAAGTAATGATTGTATTGGAAGTATGAGAGAAAAAATAATTAAATAATAGTATAATGTAATGATTGTATTGGAAGTATGAGAGTGAAAATAATTAACTAGTGGTGTGAAGTAAGGAAAGTAGAGTTTTAAAGGGTAAAAGTGGGATGAAAACTTTCCAAAAATGAAAAGTATTCTAAATTGGAAAACTTATGGAACTACCCGTTTTAACAAGGTGGAAAAACAAAAAGGAACGGAGGGAGTACCTATCATACGGCTAAACTAATGAATTTAGTTGAGTGAGTCCCAAAGCAAAACAAAAATGTGGTTATGTGGACTAAGGAGATATGTGTACCTTGCACTATGGACCATTCACCATCCTCGCAAGTAACAGGAAAAGAGTAGATAAGACCAGGTTGGATACCATATGAGCCATCAGAGTAAACCCCCATTGAAACCCACGTGCCCTATCAGATAAATTAAAAGTTAAAGGATATTATTCAAGCAATACTCTAATCATGAAAAATAATAAAAATAAATGTTGGAATGATTTATCCCACATTAGCAAATTAAAGATAGTGTGCACACTTTATAAGCTATTGGAGACAATCTTCCCATTGCCATATGGTTTTGGGATGGTAGATATCTTATTGGTTTATGAAGTGTGTGCACGTTTCGTTTTTCCCGTTAATTGCTGACATTCAAAATAAGTCTTGCCTAATTTAACATGGTATCAGAGCCGAAGGTTTCGATCATAGAATTAAAAAATGGTAAGTCCGAAAAGAATGACGTTCCTACCCTAATTGATTACTCTCACATGCAAACTTGACGGGGATTTGCATGTCAGGGGGTGTTGGGATGGTTTATCCCACATCGACAAATTAAAGCTGGGGTGCATACTTTATACGCTATTGGAGACCTTCTTTTCATTCCATATGGTTTTGGGATGATAAATATCTCCTTAGTTTATGAAGTGTGAGCACCTCGTATTTCTCCGGTTAATTGCTGACATGCACAATAAGTCCAGCCTAATTTAACATATTCTGTCTTTAAATATGTACTATTTAACTCAAATATATGAGAACCAGGGCCGACTATTTGAGGGAGAAGCATGAGCTACCGCTCAGAGCCCTGATTTATAGAGGGCTTCATGTTTTTGCTATATAGTTAAATTTAAAATGAGGGTTTTTTGTGTATTGTGTAGCAAAATTAAATGAATAGAGAGAGCATTAAAATTCACAACCCGTCTTTTATGAGATCGTTTCACGGTGAGACGACCTCAAAATAAGAAGTCCACAAACTAAATATTTCTTTGGTTAGGCTGTTTTACCCAACTATAAGGCATGTCTCATGGTGAGACAATATATTCAGTATTCACATTCAATCTATTTTTAAAAGATAATTATATAAATTGGTTAATAAATTTGTATTATCAGCTTGTATTGAATAATTATGATATACTAGTATAAATTATTGTAGGTGAGAAATATAATAATTTTTAATTTACTACATTTATTATTAGTTCAATTAAGATAAGTGATCATAGTGTTTTAAACGTTAAATTTAAAAAGAATGACTATTTCAATTTATGATTAATAGTTGTTGGTTCCATGTGATTATAAAATTTTAATTTAATATGTTGTTAAAAAAGTAATACTCCCTCCGTTCCTTTTTGATGTTCCTATTTGGGTTTTTCACCAAGATTAAGAAAAATGAAATCTTTGGTGGTCGTGTGTATTATTTTAATTATATAGTAGTGGGAAGTAATGATTGTATTGGAAGTATGAGAGAAAAAATAATTAAATAATAGTGTAGTGTAATGTAATGATTGTATTGGAAGTATGAGAGAGAAAATAATTAAATAGTTGTGTGAAGTAAGGAAAGTGGGGTTTTAAAGGATAAAAGTGGAATGAAAACTTTCCAAAAATAGAAAGTATTCTAAAGTGAAAAAACTTATGGAACTACCCGTTTTAGTAAGGTAGAAATATAAAAAGGAACGGAGGGAGTACTAATTAAACTATTGATAAATAAATTTACAAATACCAAAATATAATAGAACGTAATTTTATATTTTAGGGGCCCATAATCTATATTTTATTCAGGGCCTTTGAAATGTTGGAGACGGCCCTGATAAGAACTATGAATTTAGTGTTTAGAATTTTAATGTCAAACTTTAATCAATTTATAAGAAAAGGCACATTCATGTGGCAGGATCTTGTTAGATTTATCTCAATATATATTTTAATTTCTAAACATTAATACTTTTAGAATTTTTAAAAACTATATATTATAATTATTTAATTTTTAAATTTACATTATGATTTGTGAAAAAAATAAATAAAAAGCACATTTGAAAAAAGAGGTAGTATACAACAAATTCAAAGAAACAAAGTGAATAATAGCAATAGAAGCTTAAAGAAAAGGTGTTTAATGCGAAGCATGAAGAATGATTATCAAAAAGAATGTAAATAAGAGAAACCTTAGGAGTTCCAAGAAGCCAATAATGAATGTGGTCACAGACTGCACTTGCAGCTGACAATGCGCTTGATAGTCTACGTGCCTTCATTATTTCTGCACCCCTTAGCCGTACTGTCTTCATAAATTCTGTGTTTAACCTATTCAATTCATTCCATATTTAATTTTATTAGTTATTAGTTATACCCAACCTACATACAATTATAATTAACTACAATTAACCACCATTAATTGGACATAGTTATTCCGAGCTCATGCTCAACCAAATCTTTAATAAGTACTTCCTCCGTTTCATATACTTACTACCGATTATGACATTTTCCCACACAACATGTCACACTCGGTAACAAATATTATGAAATGTAGGAAGTAAAAGATAATAAAGAAATACATAACTAGTTAGAGCAATTATTTACATTTTATGTAACTTTTGATGTAATCATCTAAAACTAATTTATGAGAAACCGAAAATCATCATGAAATCATGCTTGGTCATTCTAATTACGCAAAGTACCAATAATACATTTAAGTCGATTTTAATCTTTTACATTTATAAAAAAATAATTCTCTTTAAATAAAAACTAGCTAGTTCAATGGAATAATGTAAAATAAACTAATATTTGTAAGTATTGAAAATATTAAGGAATCATACATCAAACTAAAATATGATCTTCAATTTGATAAAGAAATTATAATTCAACAAATATAAGTCATAATAGTAGTAAAATTAGTTTAATCTAATTATAATAATAATTGATACAAACAAAAACAAGTAGACAAAAATATAATGTCAGTTAACATTTTGTACTCCCTCCTTTTTAATTCATATGTTCTTGTCAAATATAATTTATGTATTTTAGCGTTGAACTTTAACTTTGATTTAAATCAATCTATAAGAAAAACCATATTAATGTGGGATCATGTCATTTTTATCCCAATCTATACTTTTTAAATATCAATGTTATAGAATTTTTTAGAACTCAGTATTAAAATTATTTTATTTTAAAATTTGCATTGAAATTTGCAAAAATGTAAATGAAAAAAACTTTTGAAAACAGAGGGATTTAGTTTGCAAGATAGAATCATGACTAGGTTAAGTAGTTGAGAAAATTTTCCTTTCACCTTAATGATAGAGGTTCGGTGACTTTAATTCCCATCTTGCTTGGGAAATTAAACAGTAATTATCCTTATATATCAAGGGTAAGTCTCCTGTGAGACGGCCTTAGCCGTGCAATTGGCCCAATCCCAATAACTTTTTAAAAATATTCTGACATACTAATTTTAAGACTTAAAAAGGACAATTCTAAGACTTAAAAATCCAATTTTAAGACTTAAAATGTCAAATTTCAAAGTTTTAAATATCAACTTTAATGTTTGAGAAATCCTAACTTAAAATTATTATGAGAAATTAATGTTCTGGATTTATTTTTTTAGGTCTTAAAATTGGTTTTTAAAGTATTAAAATTGATCTTTTAAGTGTTAAAATTATCAAATTACAAGATTTAAGATGTCAATTTCAAATCCTTGAAATTGGTCTTTTAACTTTCAAAATTGACATTTTAATTTGTGAAATTGGTAAAAGAAAATTGTACAATTGGGCCGGCCCAATAAGTTACGTTTCACAAGTGAGGCGGTCTCACCCAAGTTTTCGTGATGTATCAAATCAAGCTTTAATTAATAATATATCTTGAACAGGCCCAAACAACAAAGTGCGTTATGGGCCAGCTTTAACCTACACAAACAAATTGGAAATGTGGTACACAAGAGTAAGAAGTAAAGTAAGAAAAAAGTTAAAATACCAGTGTTGATCAGCTACAAGTTTGTGAACAAAGTTGTAGCCATAATTTGGTGAAGAAACAGTAGCATAATTTAAATCTGGATACATTGTTGAAGAATGATTTCCCCAAATAATAACATTCTTGACATCAATATTATTAACATTTAGCTTCTCACAAATTTGATAGAGTGCTCTATTATGATCAACCATTGTAAGGCTTGTTATGTTCTTTTCTTTAATTGAAGGTGCAAATTCTTTCAATATTAGTGCATTTGTATTTGCTGGATTCGCTACTACCACCACCTGTACCATTATTTACATATTCCTTTGATAATCAACTTTATCAGAAAACATAATCCTTTAAATTTTGAGGTTTAAATTATCAGTTTATTAATTTTTTTGTTCATTTAAAAACAAATTAATTCGAGTTGGTTCTTACTTTTTCAATTCGTCCAAATAAACTCGAGTTGGTTAATAAAAAATAATCAATCAATAATATCATTGTAAACTTTGCTTAGTTATCCAACCTTTTATTTTTTGTCAAAATACGTACCCTATCAATCTTTTAGTAACATAGGCTTGATTATTCATTAAAAAATGTTACTATAAAATTATAAATTATTAAAAATCAAGTATTATTTGCATTAATTTAGAGAAAATAATGTTATATTTTGTTTTTATAAGTCTTGATTAATAACATAAAAAATTTGTATATACAATTAAAGAATTATAGTAATGTGACCTTGCAATTATCAGAAGCATATTGTTGTAGAGCTAAAGCATGATGTTTATAAATTGAAACATTCTTAGACATAACATCCTTCCTTTCCATCCCTTCCTTTCTTGGAATTCCAGCAATCATTACGGCTATGTTCACGCCTTCGCATGCTTCCTCTACATCTGTTGTGGCTATAACTCCTGCTTACCATAAATTTTATTATCATATTATGCTTCTAATCACAACATAATCTATAAATGAATCACTGATTTCCTATTCATTCTTTAAACGCGGCCCATTCAATATGATTCATTAGATTGCTATCTAATGATGGTATCTTTATGAGATTTATATAATTAATATATTTTTTTTATTATTTTTTACAAATTAAAAAATTGAACATTTCATGTGAAAACTCTGTGTTTCGACTTTTTCATAGTGGTGGAAAAACATTTTTTGTAATCCATATGGTGATCATGAGCTTTCCACATTTTCATGTAGTGCACAAAATATGTTAAATTAAGTACTCATTTGGAATAAATTTTCGAAAAATATATAAATAAATAAAGGTGATTATAACGTCTGTTTTTATGCAAGAAAAAGTGTTCTGATGGTTAATAATAATGTAAATTAAATAAAACACCTTTTGCCTATCAATTAATAAATGTTAAAAGTTTATATTTAGAATTCAAAAAATAATTTATAGATATTAAGACATGACGAAAAGAATTGAAGGAAGTATTGACACCTTTAAGAAGAGGGAAATTAGAATCAAGTAGTTCCATTTTAACCCCATTTAAGGCATGAGTAGCCGGTTCAATATCAAGCAAATGGAGAATAACCGGCTGATTTAAACCAACCATTAATCCTCTAGCTACCATAGGAGCCAAAGCGTACCCAATTTGCCCTATAAAATTCAGATGAAAAGCATAAGTTAGAAAAACAAATTAAATTAATAAATATAAGGTAGAGTGACAAAAACTTGCCAGCAGCACCAGTAATAAGGACTCTAAGAGGCTCTTTCTCCATTTTAATAGAGCCCCAAATATGTTTGATCAACAAATATGAGGAAATGAAACAAATTGAAGCAACTCCAATTTTCTCAAACAATTCAGAATTGAAATTTACTCCAAATTTATGAATTAGTTGTAAAATTCCCAGTTGTTCCATTGATGCACTAGAATTTGCCATAATATAGAAGATCTCCTAATTGTATTAATGTCAATAAATGCATATGATTAGTTGATCATATATAATATAGCAATACTAGGGTAGTAGCTAGATACCAATTCCAAAAACCTGATTTATGTTACATGCAAGGGAAGAAATGAAAGATCAATTACCAAGGACGACTACAAGGAATCGATAAACTACATTCATGGTCTTTTAAACCTTAAGAAAGGAATATTTCTTAGGAATCAACTAATTAAAATGCTTACATTAATCCAATATATAAACATGAATGAATAAAGACGCCTACTTTTAGTTTCTTGATTTGAGCGTGTATATAGCATGTGGTTAACTCTTTTTTTAATGCTTAGACCAGGCTGACCAGCTCTACTATATGGATTAGAATGTTGATGTTGGCCTTTTTGAAAACATCATTGTACAAAGATAAGAATAGCTGAAATACAAAAGATTAACTAGATGGATTTGTAGAAATACTTTGAGAGATTAAATTAGATGCTTAACTCCATATATACTTTCCACGGTTTTAAGCGTCTTTTTAGATATATGCTTCACTAGATAATTTTATATGGATTTTTTCATATGTATATTTTTACTCAATGTTATATTAATTTATTACTGAAAAACGGTATAAAGTTTATGACATGAATAAATTTAAGGAAAAATTACCTAGAATAATCCAAACTATTCATGGTTTTCCTACAATAATCTCACCTATTGATTAACCAAGAATAATCTCAACTTTAAGGGGTATTTTTCTAGAGTAAATTTGGGTAACCCGATGACCTGCTATAGTAGGGAATTCACCAAAAAAGTAAATAAAATATTAATTTAAAATTAGAAACTAATTTTGAAAATTTACATAAAAACTTCTAAATAATAAAATAAATCATAAATTTTTTATGAACATTTTTTAAACATTTTTTTTAACATTTTATTTTAATTTATCGTTTAAAAAAAACCTTGTTATAGTAAGACATCCGGTCACCGGGTTTACTTTAGGAAAATACCCCTCAAAGCTGGGATTATTTATGGTTAATCAATAGGTGGGATTATTGTTCAAAAATCATTAATAGTTTGGATTATTCTAGGTAATTTTTCCTAAATCTAAAGGTTTATCATCACGGATTCATTAAAAGTAAATTTTAATGTAAAGGAGATGTTAACAAGAATTTGAAAATCTAATAATGATACTAAATAAAGGTTGAAAGTTGTCAACATTATTTTAAACTTGGAAATTTACCTATTAAATTGTTTGTTATGGAGGTTAAGTTCCATAATGTTAAATAAGTAAAATAAGTTTAATGATCATATAAGTGATTTTATATATCAAATAAATAATAAATACCTGTTTGTCTACTTTTATTTTGATACATACGATGTAATCTTATATGATACAAATGGTGATTTGCTACATAAAGCAAGATATGAATTCTTTTATTATTACATTGATTATTGAATTAATTGAAATTCATATGTTACTCTTAATTGTAGAGTATGTGTCAACGCTTTAAGTTTTATTATGGTAATTAAGATTCCATAATATGTTATTATTTTGATTTTCAACATGCGCATTATTTGCATGTAAAGTTTTATACAAATATTTATTTTGAAGAAAAGTACTAAATTAGTTTTATTCCGGTTAATGGGTATGATGAGGTATCTTATGTTGTCGGATGATGCCTAAATAATTTGGTGTGACAATTATACGGAAGAATTTAACTATTTAATTTAAAGTTGATATTAAGTGTTTTACTTGATATAAAGTGTATGCTTTTATAGAAAAGTCTTAATTATTTTTGTTACAAAGGAAATTTATTTTGAAATATTTCAAGGTTCAAAATAAGGATGCATCTATATAGTTTATGTTATTTATAACATCTACTATGAGGTCTATTTATTAGAACAAGGGATATTATATTTCAATGATATTTGATTATAATACAAAATGATGCAATATTTATTTGAAAAATTATTTTCAATGATAGATAGGTTTAAATACCTACAAGTTTGTACAAATGGTTGACATTTTGATCTTTTATAGATTGATTTGCTAATCTTTTGATAATGTATGTATTTCTAAAAAGAGGAAAATATAAGTTTGATTTATTAAGGAAAAAGTTTTAACAAAGTTTGATTTTGTTAAAGTTTTCAAAGCAAAGATTTTAATATCATATTCATATTATTATTATGAAGTTTTACCCATGAATATGTATTTCGATACTTCAATATCATATAAGTTTAAGCTTTCTAAAAGAAAGTAAGTAATGATGTGTTTATCATGGGATCAATGTTTGAAGTTTAGTATCTTATCTCCAAGCAAGTATAACAATATGTTATAGATAGGTATACATATTATATATATGAAGATTGGTGAGCAAGTAATAATGTTCAAGATTTATTAAGTGGTATTACACTTAATATGATAATTGATTATTGATTTGCTTGTATTTTCATATGGCATGTTATATCACATAATTTTATAAATTATAATATATTTATTTTGGAGTTGTATAAGTATAGTTGACAAAGTAATATGTCATATTCCTTCTATGAAGAGAATGGGGGAGGTAAATGTTAAATGAATTTTAACATAGAAGTTTAAGGATTAAGAAAATAGTGTTTTATTATACTTAAGGCAAAGTCCAAAATTTACCCTCATGTCTTCCAGTTGAAATTATTCTTAAATATTTGGAATGATTATAAATTTGGGTGTAACTTTGACTTATAGAAATATTCAAATTGTTTTATAGTTGTCAAGTAAAGTTTTATTTACAACTTAAAATTCCTTTATAAGGAAATTATTTGAATAGTTCAAAATCTTTATGTTGTACTATGGATTTAATTAATATTATAGTGGAAGTTCTTCAAGTTTGAAGAAGTACTCAAGTATGAGTTTGATCTTTAGTAAATTGGTCATTCTCTATGTTGATCAAAGTATGTGTTTGTGGGAGAGGTACCAAGTTTTGATCACCCAAGAACAAATAAAGTTTTAACTTATTCCACTATGGTATTAATGTTATTTGTCATGATTTAGACATATATGTAAACTGTATAGTTTTAAAAATACTCATCTTTGTGATGTTTTAAGCAAAAGTTGTGCACAATAACAATCTAGTGTGATTGACAAGTGGCTTGTATAAAGTATTGATAGTCAAGTGTAACTATGATAATGCTATGACATCTAATTGAGGCAAAGCCGAAAATTACGGCTTATCAAAGAAGGGATTACAATTCTTGACTATGTGGACAAAGTTCAAAGTTAGACGAAGTATTGTTACAAAGTCTAGGAATGTCATTGTTTAATGAAATTGGTAAATGCCCATTCTTCAACACCATAAGTGAAACCCAATTCGACACTAGAAGAAACATCTAGTCTTGAATTCAATGTGGATTGATCGCTCATCAGATGTTGGGAAGCAACACTGACTGAATCTACAAATGGTTTTCAATATTATTTCGTTTGTTGGGTTACTCAATAATTATTATTATTGACTGCTTTTGATGGGGCCTACTCTTATGGGAGTAGATCCATTCTTTTTCAGGGTAGCTTGGTCATGGAGGTGATGTATATATGTATTATGTGCTACTTGCGCGACAACGATTTCCGTTTTATCTTCACCCCATTTTGACTTTTGGTTATGTAAATGTTTTCTTAGTTTGGTATTGTAAATTAAGGCTTTACGGTTTCAGAATTATTTTTTAATTAATTCAACTTATGTTAATATTAGTTCACTATGATCATCGGATCGTAGGTCAAATTCAGTCCAGACATCTGTAAGTCTTCCCTTGTCTTAGTAGATAGTTGCTTGACAATACCTTTTCCTCCGGAGGAATCATTTGTCAAAAAAGTCTTCTAGAGTCACATAACAAAATACTTTAGATAAATATATAATGTTTTTTCATTCTCAAATAGGTCCATAAAGATATGAGGGTGCCCATAAAAGGCATCCATGCAACATAGCACAGTTTATCCTATTGTTGAGTCCACAACCTAGTCACCCCCTTAGAGGGGATAATGGGCACTTTGTTTTGAATTTTGAAGTCTTTACGAATTCTTCATTTGCCTGACAAGGCCTTTTTGACAAAAACCATGTTGGCCAGCCAATTAGGGTACAGGCAAGGCTCTATAAATCCTACATCCAACAGTTTTCGTACCTCTTCTTCAATGAGTTTATTTTTTCTGTATTGAAGTTTACTTTCTTCTATTTGATAGCCTTCATGTACTCCAATACATTAGACTTGTGAGTAATTGTGGCAGGGTCAATTCATGGCCTGTCAGCGGCTGAATAAGCAAAGAGTATATGCTCTTTTGTTTAATAATTGCATCAATAGAGTGTGTACTTTTGGGTTTAGACCCTACCCTATCTTAACACTTTTGTTTGTGACCTCCACCAGAGCAACATCCCTTACATTTTCTTCATCCACGTTCATTTGAGGTGAAACGTTCTTCATCCTCTTTTAAGGTTCTGTGTCCCCCCTCTATAGGACCATTCGGTTTTTTCCTTTAGGCATATGAAGTAGAGGCTCTTATTTCTTGGTTGTTCCTTGGGTCTCCTCATTAATCAAGGTTGTATTCGGAAGCTTGTTTTTTGTTTTTAGTCTCCTCTTGACTTCGTTTATCATATTTAAGGAGCGATCAGTCATTTACTTTCCTCTAGCTCTTTCCACTATTCCATCTTTCCGCACAAACTATATTGATGGTGTGTGTATAGAATGTTGGTAATTGCAATGCTCAATCTCCTTCCCATGATACAATTGTACCAATTTGAGATTTTTCCTTTTGGAAATTTAGAGTTTTTATATATCAAAAAGGAAAACCAAAATACTGATATGGAAGAAATTTAGAGATAGTATTCAGAGCGAAAATTCTAAAATTACAATATTTGACAACTAAATCAAAGAGACCAGTGCGATGAGGAAAGAATAATGTAGAATAGTGTAAATTTCAATATTTGACCACTGATTATCAACTCGTTGGCGGGAGTAATATGTTGAAAATAGTTGATTTATAACAAGTTATTTAAACCGCCTAATTTAGCAACTACTAGTATCTATATCACTATATGTACCAAAATAAATTAAAAGTTACCGATAAACTATTTTACCAAATAACCCAAAAATCTAATATTGAACATTTTCACAAATGTTATACGCATAGACGGACCTTGTATGGGTGTTGGGGTTGCATATGCAACCCCATTAAAAAAATTCATGAAAGTAGTTCTAAGGTAACCCATGACCTTTTGGTAAGCATAAATACTCCAAACCACTAGACTACAACACTTACTTGTAATAATTTATAATTTAAACTTTATTAATACTTAATAAGAGTAATTAATAACTATTAAAGGAAGGAAATATTTGCCTATTTAGTTTCCCTCTAATTGGTTTTGTGAATCTTGCCTAATACAAAACTGAAAACTTCCTCCTTCGACAGTCAACAGTCATGACAGCCATCCTTCTATGCTTGTATTCTTTCTGATTGTCTGAAAGTCTGACTCAGTGAGCCAGTGCCGGTGCCGGTGCCGGTGCCGCTTGGGGAGAAGTAGAACGACTGAACGAAGAATAGAGAGACAGTCATAGTCTCATAGACAGCCTGCTGCAGTGCTGCTTCTTGATTTCTGAGTATAATCCTAATTTACAACTTCATCATTATTCATTGATTCATTTAATTATTTCTACTTGGGCATAATTCTATAATTATGAACAAATCATTCTTATATCATTCTATGTGTAAATTACAATTTAATTTGGCCATTAGGGTATTACACTGTTATTTGTTCTAATTGTTTTGTGAATTTAAATTTCAATTTGCTTTGGTCTTTAGGTATAATACTATATTAAAGTGAGTTTGATTTGGTTTTGGATATATAATTCTTTGATAATTGGTAAAGTAACTTTGATTTGGGTTCAATTTAATATGTTTTTAATAATGATAAAATCAATTTTATTTGGGTTTATTTGTTGTAATTGTTTATGAATTAGAATTTACATTTTTTTAATAATGATAATTTAAATTTTGTTTACTTTCAATTATGATTTATAATAATTCAATTTAGAATTACAATTTGTATTTGTGATTGTAATTTGTTTATCATCTTAGTGATTGTTATTCATGAATAAAATTAAAAAGCATCATAATTTTAATTATAACTTTAATTAACTTATAAAGTATCAAGTTTATTTTATAATTTTGTTGTATTGATTTAGGATGAATGAAGTCATTAAAAGATTCAACTATAAAAATTTTTTTTACAAAGCTTGTGCACTTAAGGGCTAGTTGATCAAGAAATGCTCAGTTTGTTATTGTAACGGGTTAGTTGAGTTATATCTTCGTTTTACTTTATTAATGGTATAGTCTTCTAAGTTATGCTTTACATGTTAATTAGAATCAAGATGCTTTTATTATACTCGCAACCCCATGTTTCAAATCCTAGATCCGCCACTGGTTATACGTAGTAATTATCGCAATATATTATTCATAAATCATTTCCTATCTACTCGAGATTGTGATAAGTAATTTATTTAGGAGATAGTGCAGTAATACCTAAGTTATTAACACTTTTTGGCAATAACCAAGTTTTTACCTGTCCAAAAAAGGAAAATGAATAAAACCATAAAAATAAAAAATAAATGAAGAACCTGAGGAACATTAATAGGTTTATTTAATTCTCCAGGAGTAATTTCAATAGCCTCTTGCTCCTTTGTTAGTTCCACATACTGCGGTGGAGTTTTAGCCTCCATTTATCTCTCTAATAAAGCTGCAAAAATTTTCAAACAATTACAAAGAATTCACAAAACAGGGAAAACTAATTGATTAGATTGCAAATTCTTCATAAATCCTTACATAATGCTAATGATTTGTCTATAATGAAGTTTGCAAATTCAAAACTTTGATGAAGATGAAAATTTTTGGGGAATAAGTGTTAACGAATTCAAGATGCCCGAAAAATTGGCACTAAGAATTCTGTAAATGACAATAATGTACATCATATTTTCATTTCCTAATAGGGATATATTTCCTACGCGCCAAATGCCAATATTATGTTCCGTTTCTTTTTTCTTTTAACTAGTTTTTTTTTTCACTATTCTTTAATAAAAAATTGGAAAAATTGACATTAATAATCCAACCTTTTGCTCATTCGCCGTGAATAATTCAACCTTTTGATTATTTTTTAATAATCCAATGTTTGCTCTTAGTTCGCTGTCAATAATCCAACCTTTATTTTAGTTTGCTAGCAGCATACCCTATTAGTACCTATTATTAGTAATAAGGTATGTTGTGGACAAATTTTTTACAAACGTTGGATTATTAGAAAATAATCCAAAGGTGGGATTATTTATAGCGGATTGAGTGAAAGGTTGAATTATTAAGATCTAATTTATACGTTAACAAGGGTCGTGAAAAATGGAAACGACTAGTAATATTGTTCGAAATCGATCATAATAGATCAGACTTCCAAATGACCTAACTTGATATGAACCAAACCTACAATTGATCTGATCATCCGACATGATATAAACGAGCCTACAATTGACTTGATTTTATATCAATTTGAATTGCAATGGACTCAATTGATCGTATTATACCCATTGTCTTTCCTTTTATATTATTCATTGTTCTTTATGTATAGCTCTTACTTTTTTTAGCCTCATCATCAAAATAAAGAATTTCATAAAATTTCTCCAAAAATGTAAACTTGAATAGAAGATCAAGTAGTATTGTAATATTCCGATTAATCCCGACCTAAATATATATTAACGTTTAACATGACCAAAACGTGATATTACACGTGACTTATAAACTATATTTGAAGTAAGAAAACCTTTTGAGCCATTTTAAACAATTCTTTTCAAAATTTAAATCATGGATCATAATCTAGTTGATATGATTAAGTCTAAATTGCATTTGATAACTAAAGTGCAGCAGAAATAAAGGTTTAGTTATCCAACTCCTACAACTCGTTAGCCAACTATTTTTACCGCCTAAACCAAAAATTCAATAAAAGGACCAAATCCAAAATCTAGACATAGAGGCTTCCCCCTCACTTAAGGCTTTCTCCTGTTCCCCTTGTTCCAAGCTTTCTCTCGTGCCCCTTGGAAACATGCTTTTGCCTCTACATCAGTAGCAGTGGGAACAGACTCTTGGTCCTCCCATCAACCTTTTGATCCACCTCTTCTTTTTCCTTTTCTTCTTTTTCTTCTTCCTTTTCCTCATCATCCTCATCCAAAATGGTGGCTTCCTCTAGAACCCCTTTTCAAATAATTTTAGGTGCAAAATATTAAGACATTTTGCACCAATTTTGTTGTTCGAACTCATGGGGAATTGTAAGCCTTTCAAAGGGACTCTAAATTTTTCTAAAAATCCAAGTCAATAATCCTCCATACCCTACCATATATTTCTTCTCTATGCAAGCAGACAAGTGTGAAATCAACAAAGAAGGAAAATTAACTTTTATGTGATTAGCCAAACATTAAATCAAAGTAGCATCCCTAAGATTTACCTCACTACGCTTTGAGTTGCGTGGCAAAATAAATCAACGGGCAATATTGTAAAGCAATTTGTGCAGGGGACAGTGAGTTGTGACTAATTCTACCCTTCATCTCGTTTATCTCCAAAAATTTCAGTACTGTCTTCTCATTAATTCCCAAAAATACAATCTTAGAACCAACATAATATGTATCAAAACCTACAGCAGGAACCTTAAACCATTCGCCAAGCATCATTCTATTAAACTCGATCTTAACCTCCTTAACAATACTTGAACACACGGTACACACCCCATTTTCAATTAAAAAATTTGAAAGAAACGCACGTCATAAGGTTAGGGTAAATTGGGTTGCAACAAAAATTAGACGTTAAAGTTTCCCGATTTTGATTTTTTAAAATAGCGTGAAGTTGGGGAAAGGTGTAGAATCATACCAATACTTATCGAGACCAAATCCCACAGACATTTTTTTGGCAATCTCTTCGGGGCTGTTGGGATCAATATTCTTTGTCAACTTGGTTAGTCTGGATGATGATCCTTCTTTTGGTGTTGTGTATTGGAGCTTTGTTCCGACATGCATGGTTCATGAACTAGGTGGGTAGGATTATTTGGGTTCAAATGAAGAGGATGGTGGTGCAGTAATCAACGGTGATGGATGTACAACCTTTAGTGGTTTCGGTTGTGTTGATTTTGATGTTTTCTTGCTTGGTCTCTTGCTTGACGTGTTGGATTTTGGTGATTACATGGTGGATTAAAAAAAAGTGGAGAAGAAATAATAGTGAGGGTGTTAGTGAAAGTGGCGGTTTGATGGGATAAGTAATGGGTATGGTGTTTAAATAATGGTGAAGGTTTAGTGTTATTTTAAAGAGAAACTCTTAGTAAATAACGGTTATTTGCGAGGTTAATGAATCACCTTATGTGGTAGGATGTGATAAGGTGAGGGGTTTGTGGTTTTAATTTATCTTGCTGATTTTGTTTATTTTAATATTAATTTTTTTGTCTTCTTGTGGTGATTTACAACTCACGGTTATTGATTAGAAATATTTGTATGTTAAATGGATGAAAGGCGGTTAAGGAGTGTTAGTCAAGGGTCTTAATTTTTCATTCATTTAACCTAGAATGTGAACAAGATGGTTAATGAAGAGTTAGTGATCAACTAAGTTCATGGAATGTGCGGTTAGTAACGATTTTTGAAACATTTTATTTTATAAGGTGATTATCCGACTCCCACTATTTAAATATTTTACGTTGACCATCTTTCAATTAAAATAATAAGCTGGAATTTGTTTTTGAAATAAAAAAATATAGAAAATAGAAATCGAAAATAAGAAATGGAAATGTCCTCGTTTTTTCTCTTTATTTATTTATTTATTTTTTTAATATGAGGATACAATAATACATAGAACACACAAATGATGCGCTTGGTCTAATAAATTCAAACATGCATTCAAGAAACTAAAGAGTTTTTCGACATCTATATTAATACGCAAGTAAAAGAGTTAAAAATAAACACGGAGCTTTTAAACAATTATTTTTCAACGCTTTTTAACGTGGATAAAATGTGAATGCAAATCGTCTAAAACCAAATTTACAACTGTAAATTAAATAAAATCATTAAATAACCAAATCAAACAAAAAGCAAGGGAGGGAGAAAGAAACTCAAAAACCTTTTCATCTTCCTCTGCTTTCTTTTTCACATCAGCGGGATAAAAAAAACCCCAAACAACGATTCACACCGGCGCTTTTTTACTGTCAGCACTCTTCATCATCGGAGCTATTCACCACTACGTTCTCCACCCTCGTCGTTCTTCAATCAAACAAATTCTGTGTTTTTGTAACACTCCGAGATTTAATGACGTAATTAAGTAACATTTTTAATAACTTTTAAAGAGTTTGCAAATATATTTAATTTTTTTGAATTACTTTAATAAATTTATTTCATATAAGAATTGAAATGTTATATATATATATATATATATATATATATATATATATATATATATATATATATATATATATATATATGTATATATATATATATATATATATATATATATATATTATATATATATATATATATATATATATATAATATATATATATATATATATATATATATATATATATTTTTTATATATATATTATATATATTTATAAAATTTAAGGAATTTTTTTGCACTTATCTTTCATTACTCCTTAATTGTAGTTTGTGGGTTTTAGGTATATTTGAGTGTTTTGTGTACATTTTGTCTCTTGAGGATTTGTTTTATGTGATTTTTTTAGGGAAAAAAAAGTTTTATGATTTGGTTATAAAGGGGAAGGCGGAGAAATAGCCAAAACCCCTTCCCCGTGAAGAGGCGGGGCCGGCTGGGGCCCAAAAGGGAAAGGGAAGAAAAATGGAGAAAAATGCAACAAAGGCCAGGCGGCCTTTCAT
>CM033455.1:10389098-10422643 GCA_019425755.1 Amaranthus cruentus
TTGAGTTCTTTATACCTTGTTGATGAGGAAGATGCTGAGGACTCGGTCATTCTACAATTTCTACTTTTAAACAATGACTATAGTTTGACCGAGTCACAGCTTCCTGATATTCTTGAAGTAGAAAATATTGGAAATTTTGATCTGAATCAGAATATGGAGGCCGCTCCCCTCTTTAGGGAAATTAGCGGCATTCGGGCTCGCAATGCTCGCAAAATGGTAACGTCCGAAGTGCACCAACCTTCTATTAGGATTTACCTTCGCCTATTGGCCGACACTTTTTGCCACAAAGCGGAGGCAAATAAGGTGTCAACTTTGGACATGTACATCCTTGCGCGAGCCCTCCGCTCTAGAGACCTCCCCTTCCCCATCAACCTCACTAAGGCTATAGTTAACTCATTTCGAGAGATCTCCTCTCAAAACGGGTTTAGCCAGATCATCATTGGTGGGATTATCACCCACATTGTCATTGTTGTTGCCGAGTTTGTTGAACCCAAAGTTACTCCTCTTAGAAGAAGGGATTGTCTAATAAACATCCCACATATGGAAAGAAAAAATGGGTGACTGATCTCACCACCCATGTTGACTTGCACATAAGAGATTTTCCCGATATCCCTCTTCCTGCTTCTCGTTTGCCTCCTCTGGTCGATCATGCTCGGCACTATCTCTTTAGGCGCAATGCACTTCCCACACTCGCCACCCCTCAACAAAACTCCATCCCTCACTATCCATCACCAGTACACCAACCATCACCACCACATCACCCACAACGTTCACCACCACCTTTTAGCATTGAATCAGCGTATAATGCATTAACCCTCAATATCAATGGGAGGTTTGATGCACTTGAAACACGCACTGAGGCCGAGCATGAGGAGAACCTACGAGCCTTACAACCCATGTATGCCGACTATTATGCTCGTGGATGCGTTCCTCCAGGAACCATCTGTCCCTCTGTTTTTTCTTCACTCTCGGATTCACCCCATGCAGCAATCATGGCTTTGCGAAAGTCTGTTTTGTTGAAATTTCCTATCATAGGTGGTCTTCCAATTTCCTTTGTCTTTCCCTTGCCCTTTCATCTTTCCATTGTGGGTAATCTTTGATGAAGTGACCTGTACTTCCATATTTGTGGCATTCATAATCGGACTTCGAATTTGCAGATTTCTTATCTCTATTGTTTCTTTGAATTGTATATCTGTTGCTCCTGAAGAATTTCTTGAATTTTCGCACCAACATGGCAGCTTCCTCTTCATTACATTCTGACTCTTCTTGATCATTTACTGCCAGAGCCAAACCTTTGTTTCTGGAACTGTCAATTGTTCCCAAATGCAATTTGTGAGTCATGAGGGAACTAGCCAGCTCTTTCAGATTGAATTTTGTGAAATCTTTGGATTCTTAGATGGTTGTGACTTTGGCTCTCCAACGTTCATCTTCAGGGAAACTCCGTAAAAATTTTCTGACTTGTTCATCAACAGGAATAAGTCTTCTAAGAGAGACAAGTTCATTTGTGATATTAGTGAACCTGAAACATCTCTTGGATGCTTTCTCTACGTTCCATAACAAACCCTTTATAGTTAGACATCAACAAGTCTATCTTAGAGCGCTTTACTTCACTTGTACCTTCGTGGGTAACTTCCAGCAGATCCCAAATATGCTTGGCACATTTGCAACCCATAATGCGATTATGCTCGTTTGGTCCAAGACCACGGTGAAGTTATTTGATGGCAAGAGCATTCATCTCCATCTTCTGAAAATCTTCCTTTTCATTTTCGATGATAGTTTTAGAAATAGTTATGTTATTGGAGTTTATAGTAGTTACCTCAAAATCTCCAATTTCCATAACTTTCCAAACCTAATAGTTTTTGGCTTTAATGAAGATTTACATTCTATTTTTCCAATACGTGTAGAATTTTATGTGGAAACCTTCTAGGCCTAAATAGAAGGAAAACCACGACCCCTCTTCCATTCTTTCATTCATCTTCAACATCTCTAAAATACCTATGTATTGCTCTTAGGGTTTCCTGATCAAATGAGGAACAAGGCTCTGATACGAATAGTAGAAACATTTAGAGATGATGAATGACAACAAGAGGGGGGTGAATTGTTGTATAATAAGTTTAAGTATTTTTGCCCTATTTTTGCGGAATTAAAACATAAACTTAATGCGAAAAAGACAAAGATGTAACAAACTCGAAATTTTCCTGTAATCATCCCATTGATTTTTCCCGATAAATTCTTAATTCATAATCTTTAACTCCAATTTAATTTAGTCATCATATATGATTTTATTTCCTCGAGATTTAATTTTATATCCAATCTTATATTCCCTTAAAATTTCAATACGCGTCCGACTTCTTTAAATTATTTCCAACTCGAAATTTTATATTTCTAAAATATTCTTATTGAGCCCAAAAGTTTTAATTGCTAATTTATATACTTCAAAATTTTCGAAATTTTTAAACTTATGGTTTACTAATGCTTTACGTTTTGGATACTTAATTCATAATTAATTTCATTAACAATTAGTTTAATGATTTTAACACTTTCACTTAAGCTATTTTAAAACCATTATAATTATAATACTAAATTTAATTACACTTTTAAGCTTGTTTTTACACCTAAACTAATCTTAACTACCTAAAACTAATAAGTCAAAAACATATCCAATATTTTAATCTTGTTTACTTATGCAAGTAAACCAAATTGAACAAAGAAAGAAATCCCAACACCATACCCTCCTTATCTTAGAGAGGATTCTAGCAACATAGGCCATATTTACTTGAATTTTTTTTATCAAAATATCTCAACTAACCTACCTTAAATTAGCCTATTTAAATAAATGTCAATCTTGCAAAAGGGGAAGAAATCAATTCATAAGCCATCTTGTTAGACGTGGTCTTTGTGCCAAGTAAACCCCTTTAACTTTTCTCATTTTCTCCTCAATTCACCTAATAAAATCATCTACTACAATTCCTAAAATTAATTAGTTAGAGAAAATCAAGAAGAAGAAGCAATAGTTGGGGTATAATTTTGGGTACTTGAAGATCATCATTTTGGAGTATTGGGCTTGGAGCATTGGAGCTTGGAGGATCACCCTATCCATTTTCCTAATAAGTATTTAGTACTAATCCTTGGTGGTAATATGGTATAATTCCTTACCCTACTTTTCATATGGAAATTTTATATTATATTTACTTTATAATATGCTAAGTATGAAATATATTGGGCAATGACTAATTAGGAAAATTTGTTGATGAATTTATGATTATGTTTATACAAAGTACGTTATGCTAAAAATATTATTAGTGTGTTGTTTAATAAATTTTAAACATGCTAGAAAGTTGAGTGGATTATTATGCCCTAACCAAAATTAAGTTTTACTTATGTATAAATTTGTGTTGGTATGTTTATGGGTTATGTGCTATATTAGGAATATTATTATAATTAAGTATGTTAAAATTAATTTTTTTAATATGTTTATGTTAGTAATAAATAACGTTAATAAATTGTGAGTAGTTCTTATGAACATGTTATATTAACTAGGATTATATGTATATATAAAAAGAAGATAGTTGTTATTAGAATTTATTTGATATTTAAGATATCCTTAATGGTATATCAAATTTTCAAATTATTGTGTAGAAGCTTTTATTTTTATTTTTTTTAGTTATTATGTAAGTATTTAAGCTTAGGATATACTACAATAAAATGAATTAAGTTGTTTATAAGTGAAAAATACTCCAAAAGTAGCCTAGACCATTTGACCATATTAGCTTATAGATAAATAAAAAGAGAGTTTTAATTAAATAATATATGTTACTAAATATCAATCATAAGATTTAAATATATTTGTGAAATAACTTTTTATAAGTATTTAAAGTGTTTTCTTGAATATATGAAAAATTATAATAAAGATAACTTTTATGATATTAAATAGCTAGTTAGTACAAAATATATCTTTAGTAACTATTTGACAAAAATTTATTTGAAATAATGTAAAAGTACTTTTTTTTTTAATTTGTTTTGTTTTTGTTTGAAATTTTGATTTTATGAAAATATTAAAAGAATAAAGTTTTTACTTGTTTTATAACAAGAGTTATGGATTTGTGTGAATATATAATCTTTACTTGTTTTATTACTAGAAGTATTGATTTTCGCGAGCTTATAAAGTGTTACTTGGTTTATTACTAGAAATATTAATTTCGTAAAATAATAAGTTGTATCTATTTTATAATTTGAATATTGATTTTTGTAAATTTGATAAGTCTTATTTATTTATTTTTTTAACTTGAAATATTGATTTTGGTGAATTTGTTGAATTTTACAAATTTATCCATAGAATATAGTTTTACTCGATTTATAATTAAAATATTTATTTTTGAGAAAAGAATTAAAAGATTTAATTGTTTTAAAGTTCGAAATCTTGATTATTGATACTTAGTTCAAGAGAAATTTAAATTAGTAGCTACTTGTGAAAATATTAATCTAAAGACTATTAATAGAATATTAAGTTATTAGTGTAAATTTATTTAACAAATGAACTATTAAAAATAAAGTTTTAAAAAAAGTTTAATGAGTAAAACATTAGTAGTGAACTTAGAAGGGCATATAGGAAGAATATATTAAATAAGGAAGTTAACTTCTAAGTTGGTCAAAGTCAAAGTCAACTTGTAGTAGTAAAGATGTGATGTGCTTGTGTGAAATTATCTGTGTATTGATTGAATGACCCTGATAGTAAGGAAATGTCGAACCATGGACCGGCATGTAAAATCCCGGCGCTTGTGTTGGCCGGCACGTAAAATGCAGTGTTAGACAGGGGGTTAGCTACCTATCCTGTAGAATTTCGAGCATAAACATTAGCGGGGTGACGACCCCTACCACAGTTAGATATAGGGCTTTGGCCCTAATCTAGCAAGACCCTTACATATATCAGGTGTCATATTGTGGTGCTTGCTTGTTGACCAGTGATAAACTTGATTAGTGTTGATGTAGTGATGCATGGTACGGTTATGAATATTAATTAAATGAACTTACTTAAGTATTAAGATTACCGATAGTATAAGTGGCACTAACGTAATTCTGCCAAGGATGAGAATGGTATCTTAATGACTTAAAAGTATAAGAACAATAAGGAATATAGTAAAATTATACAGTGGTATGAAGTAGTTATAAGTTCGTACTTATTTTGTAAGTATAGTGTATAATTTCTGTATTTTGAGCTGGATAGTGAGTTATGCTCGGCGTTAAGCGCTGACCGGTTGAACCGGCTGTCAGCCGTATTATGGATGGCAGTATTTTGTAGGAATTAGTTCAGGTTCCGATCCAGGTCGCAGCTACCAATTATTTATGCTATCGAGGACTTAGTTGCATTTTGTTTCATGATCTTGACGTACTTAATCTTAATTATTATGTATTTTTGGAACAAACGATATGTATTTGATTTTCCAACTCTGATGTAATATTTAACGCTTGTCATAAACAATTTTAGTTTTTTAAAAAGTTTTAGCAAATGGACTTTTTCAGACTTCCGCATTATTTTGTAAAATTTTTATTAATGTTAATTACCTATCGAGGATGTCGCTCCTGTTACAAAAGAAGACAATACAATTTTACATGGAAACTTTCTAGGCCTAAATAGAAGGAAAAACCACGACCCTTCGGGATTTCAAAATTCTCTTACTATATTTTAGGCAATTAATTACAATTACATATAATAATAAACACATGATGCCCCAGTAAGAAGGACCGAATGCATCATAGTGGAGGGAAAGAGAGGTCGAGGAAGACCTAGGAGAACATGGGAGGAACAAATTAAGAGTGACTTTCATGAACTCCATCTCTCTAGGGACCTGACTAGGGATAGGGGCAGTTGGCGGAGCCTTATCCACGTCCTAGATTACTAAACTCGTCCCTTATACCTTTCGTTTATTATTGTTCTTTGCCCGTTTTGGTTGCTCTCTACCTTTTTCTTGCTCTTATCTTGGTATATGTGCATATGTCTTTTGCTCTATTTGTCTGCTGCAGGTTTCTCTCCCATGAAGATCTTTCGCGAGCCGGGGAACTCTTTGATCGCACTCTCCTCTATGGGTATGAGTTGCCATTGTTCTTCCTTCCCCAAACCTTGATCATACATTTCTATGAGCGGGATACACTGGGTATGATGATGATATGTACAACATTGAAGTCTAATATTTCACTTGATTTCTATGCTTGGCTAACGTGGATGTAAGATATAGGATTTCGGATATTTGCAGCTTCCTCTCTTTGAAGACCCTTTTTGAGCTAGGGGACTCTTTTGACCGCCTCTCCTTATGGCTATGAGACGCCGTCTATCTTTCCTCCCCAGACTCGGACCATAAATATAGTCTATGAGCGGGATACACTGGGTATGATGATGATGATGATGATGATGATGATGAATAAACACAACGAGCCCAAACAATTCTCTTTCTCTTTCTCCTTCCCCTTCTCCTTTTCTTTCTCCTCTTTTTCTTTCTCATTCTCTTGCTTCACTCGAAGCTTCTCTCTTCTCCCCTAGACTTCCCCAAGTCTAGTCAGGCTCCATGAGCAGTGGCTCAGGGCCCCAGTTTTTTGGGGGCCCAAATATCTAGCATATGTTAGTGAGCTTGTAATTCAAAATGGAAATTAAAAGTTGTAGTTCATTCCCTTATTTTATTCCTAGGTAGAGCAATATACATTAACTCTTCAAATTCTTCGGCCTGCAAATTTCTCTTATTCCTAGACATAATTCTTCAATTTTTCTCTTCTTCCCAGACCATAACTCCTGAATTTGCCTCTTCTCCCCATACAATAACTCTTCAAATTAAACGCTAACACTTTATCTTCCCATTCTTTCTTTATAAAAACTGATCAAACAAACTTTCAAGAATTAATATTTGTTATTATTTTTCCTTCTATATTTAATTTCTATAATTAAAATTTAGATTTAGTAGTTTGCGGCTATGCTTACGATTAGTGGAAAATGGTAATAGCATGATGCTTTGCAAATGTTCTTTCCTATTGTTAACCATTATGCTTGTTTGATGCATATTCCTAGCTAGGTTTTATTTAATCTTAGAAATCAAAACAAACATTTCCATTTCTCTATGATTTATTTGTGTACGGTTTGTCATATTAGAGACGTCGGTGAACGAGAATTAAAACAAAATTAATATTTAATAAAATGTTACACAAGGGCTCTATATTGAATACTTCGCTCAGGGTCCCTAAAATTTCCGAAACGGCTCTGAGTCTAGTTACAACAATTATCTCAAAAAAATCATTGCAATGGATAAATTCTCTGGGGACAAAATCAAAGAGTTGCACAAGAAAATATTATAAATTAATTGGCAATTTTCAAAAACAAAATATTTTTCTTGTTTTGATCTCACGCGTATGGACACTCACCTTGCTCAAAAAACGATTGAAGAAAAATCACTCATTTTATAAAGGAGTTAACGTAGCTTATTAAAAATAAATAACTACCCACTGTTTCCTTAATCTAAAAATTAAGGGGGTGAATTACATACTTGAAAACCAAATATGAAAGCCACGGTAACATTTTCTAAGATTAGACAAATTAGTTATTTCTTAATTAAACTCATTTTAGGAAGCCTATTTTTGTGGAGAAAAAATAATTCTTTTCCCACTTTTAGAAAAAAGTAAACAGTTATTTAAGGTGGTTATAAATCATTTTGTCAATTAACTTATTTAATAAATAATGCAACTAATTAATTTTAACCAATACATCAACTAAAAATCGAAAAAATTATTCTACGTATTTTTTAGCTAACGTCTTCTCCAGACTTGAGTCGTGGGAACAATACATTGTCTCCATCAACAATTGTCGTCAGATCATCAACCTTGGGAACTGTAGACCTCCCGTCTACATTTGATATCCTAAATGATCTTATTTATCTAACTTCCTTGGATATATGTAACATGTACAACGTTCATAGACCAAATCATAGGCATATCAACGATCTTAATCAAGATCAAATAAAAACATATTTGTTTATCTTAAGTATAGTCATTATCAAAACCTAGAAGGGCCAACATTGACAATCAAGTCATCAAAAAGAATATGGCCGTAGGAGATGAGAAGGTCAAAACTCAAAAGCTTGAATGGTTCCAACTAATTTCTAGTTTGCAAATCCCCAGCATATCAACCTAACAGATTCCCTTTGGCTTTTTCCACGAGAAGTATTCAAAAGTTGATAAATCAATTTTTACTTATAAATTTTTTGTCATATTTTTTAATACAACAGTTTAAATGCATCCGACTGCAAAATTTGAATTGGAGTCGAATTTAAAGCTATCTGATATAAAAGTGTCTTTTTTTCAAAAATATATCGAATCGATATAACCTGAATTGAAGTTGCATCTCAACTGTTTGATTATAAAACAGCATAATCAAACATAAAGTACGGTCGATTGTTATAACTGACATATGACTATTATTTGATATTACCTAGGTACTAGCAGAATTG
Source organism: Amaranthus cruentus (assembly GCA_019425755.1). NCBI lineage: Eukaryota > Viridiplantae > Streptophyta > Magnoliopsida > Caryophyllales > Amaranthaceae > Amaranthus > Amaranthus cruentus. The sequence continues at coordinate 10,397,585 of CM033455.1, forward strand.
AATCATATACGACAAAGATTATGCGAACATGAACCATTTAAAAATGGACTTAATCCTAACTGATTTTTAACGAATTATTGTAAATCCAAATCGATTATTAACCAAACTGTGGTAAACTCGAATCAATTTCAAAATAAAAACAAGTTGAGCCTCCATATATTAATTATTTTTTTCGTAAGTGAATGATCACACATCAATTCAAAAATCGACTATCAACTTAATCCGATATTGACCCAATTAATAGTAGTGTATAACGATAACCACTCGAAAAATAAATCTCTTACCTGATTATTCCCATAAAAACCTAATCAATAATAGACTGATGAGTCTGATTAATGTTAAGGAACCAACTCAACCAAAAGCTTAAGCTCATGGTTGAGGCCCCAGGATATGTTATATACTCTAACAATTAACACTTGACTGTAACTCTAACTGGTAACGACCAGAAACCCAATAACGTGAATAAACGTTTTTAACTCAACCCGTAATTAAACGATCAAATCCGATCATGACCAGTAATGGCATGCAATCGAAAAGTAAATGATCAATGTTCGAAATAGACATACTAACCAAAATAAATACTTCATTTTGAATATATAGTCAAAAATATTGAATATGATCTGATTTTTACCATTTTTAATTGTGAACATAGGAGTTAGGACCACTGCCAGTTTAAAGAGTTATGCTTGGCATTACTGGGATATAAAATAATTCAACACTCAACAGCTCTACTATTTATCTCGGTTAACAAACTTGTATGATTAACCAAGCCCCAAAACTACTCAAAACTCAATCCCTAAAAATATTTTCTCCTTTTAGCAAAATTTTTATATTTTGAAAAGGATATAGCAATGGCTGCAAATTTACCGCTTTCCGTTCCTATACCATCATCATCCACAAGTGTTAATCCCATTTTTGCATCCGTTCCTACTCGAACCGAGGCAGAAAATTCCTTGGCAGCCTTTCAAAGGTACATTTAACTTGGCTTCCACCTTTTTATATTTAATGAAATAAGAAAGATTTTAAAATAAAAAGGATGATAAAGATTTTTGTTTGATTTTGTTTTGTTACTATATATACAAAAATGATACTATATTATAAAGTAAGAACATTCTAAGAATTTATGTCATAGTTACTTTTCTGTGTAACATAATTACTTTTACAATATTATGTTTTTGGCTCAGTAAAGTCCTTACCCTTCTCATTGAATCCTTATATATATATATAGGGGAGGGATCCAATGAGAAGGGTGTTGAAAATGAGAAGTGTGAGAAGGACTCTACACCCTTGATTACACTACAATAAAAAAATCTATGGTCACAATTGAGCCAAAAACACATAATTGTAAAAGTAACTATGTTACACAGAAAAGTAACTATGGCAAATTTTTTTAAATGTTCTTAGTTGTTAACATAATATCATTTTTTGTATATAATTAGACATAAAAGCTCAAATGAAATACATTTTGAGTGGCAATTTTGTAAATAATTAGACATTTGCTAAAAAGGAATGAGATTTAATTCTTTACAAAAAATATGTACACCCTATAACATAATATGTACACCCTATAACATAATATGTACCCCGTTTGCTACAATATGTATACCTCTATTTGGTTTTCAGTTTTCACTTGATCCTACCCCTATATATATACAGAAGGTCTCATGAGAGACCGTCTATAGCAAAGACGGTATCCTCATGGCCCAGCCCAACTGATTTCAGCAGTTTCCATTTGGGTTTTTTTGTTGGAAATTTAAAAAGAAAAAATAAATAAAAACTAATAACCGCCAATTGCATTAGTTCATTCTTTCAGGATAGTGGGCGTGAGTTTCCCAGAGACTATCACTGTCTTCCCAACGCCAGTCATCATCATTAACTGCAATTGCAAATTGCTAATGATAATTCACACATTCATTCTTCTCATTCTTTAGAAAATATAATGTATTATATTTGGAATTATATTGTACTATATTTGAAATTATACTATATTGAATTTGGAAATATAATCTGTTATATTTGGAACTATATTATAACATAATATAACAATTAAACTATGTTATAACCGCTAATAAATCATGTTGTAATATCCCAATTAAACTATGTTATAACACCAATTAAACAACGCTATACTCCCAACTACATTATGTTATAAAACCAACTAAAAATGATATAACCCACACTACACAATGTTATACTTTCAACTACATTAAACTATGTCAAATGATCACAATTATAATACCAATTATATTATGTTATAATCCTAAATGTAAGGTATTATAACCTCGAATATAATATTCTATAATCCCAAATATAAGTTATTATAACCCCAAATATACTATGTTATAATCCCAAATATATTATATTATAACGACAAATATATTATGTTAGAATCCCAAATATATTGTTATAATCTCAAATTCAATATATTATAGTTCCAAATATAGTACAATATAGTTCCAAATATAATACATTATAATTCCAAACTCATTAGATTATAGTTCCAAATATATTACAATACAGTTTCAAATATAGTACATTATAGTTCCAAATATAAAAGACTACAGTTTCAAATATAATATATTATAGTCTCAAATATAGTACATTATAGTTCCAAATATAGTACAATATAGTTTCAAATATAACTGTCGGTCATATAGATCTTCATCTTCATTGTCTCCGTTTTCATTCGATTTTTTGCAGCATCTTCATCTCCAACTGCCATTGATGAAGCTTATGCATATATTAAAAAACCACCATTGATGAAGATTAAGAAAAAAAATGTAAACCTCAAATGTAAATTCATCTAGAATCTGGAAATACCCATTAAACAACCCATTAATATCTGGAAATACCCCTTAAAAAAAGTTTAAAACCCATTACAAAAACAAAAAATCTAGGAAGATATACTAACAGTATATCATCCATTAATGAGAAGATGAGAAATCTTAGATTCTTTTCTTTCTTTCTTCCATGGAAATCAGTTTTTCTTTCTTCCATGGAAATGAATGAGAAGATGAGAAAAAAGAGGAAGAAGTAACCAACAGTATATCATCCATGGAAATCAGTTTTTTTTTTCTTTTTTTTTTTATTTTGTTTTTTTTAAATTTAAAAAATCAATTAATGGGATGGGAAATGGGCTGGCCCATTTTGATGGTCTATAGGATAGACGGTCTTCCCTGGGATTTTGTGATATATATATAAAACACATAATGCAGTTTGGATTGTAAATGTCTTATTTAGTTTCGATTAAATTATAGTTATATGAATCATGAGGGTTCAAGCATGCTGGTGGAGAATCCTGGAATTCAACTTTTTGAGACAACTTACCAATTGATGAAACAGCCATTAGTGCAGGTAACTCAATTAAGCTTTATGCTTCCAAAATCTTATTTTAGAAATTACAGTCTCAAAATATAATTCAAGTTTTTGGCAGGAAGTGGTGATATCCTTATTGACAGACGAAAAGGTATTAGATACTATACGTGAGAATGAGGCAGTTCAAAACTGCATAAGAGGACTTACGCAAGAGTATTCAGCACCAATGCTTACAAACACAGACAATACCATCGTGGCTACAAATACCACTTGCGTAGAAACTGAAGGTGAGACACCAAGGACGGGCAAGAAACGCGACAAGTTTAAAAAGATATTCTACAAGGTAGCGAAGAGCGTAATGGAAGGGTTGACAGTAGCAGCAACAAACATACCACAGGCTCAGAGGTCCAATGATGAACATGACTTGGTTAAAAATATTTTGAGCTGGCTTTTGGAGAACATGGAGAATGGACTTCAAGAACTACTTTATACTGTAAATTCACATATCGATGTCGATACTTTTGAATCCCCTCAACCTGAAAGCAGTAATTCGAAATCAAAGCATGAATTAGCCGTGATTGCATTTCTCTACATCATCAATCTCATAATGTTGCTCGTCGCACGGGTGTTTAAGCAAGAAAAAGACATAATATTCACTTAAATTGCCTCACTGACCCCATTCTTGATTCATACCTCCTGTTAAATCAAGAGGGCTTGGTGAGAATCAAACCCAATTCTTAATTTTCCAATCTTATTTACTTATCAATGAATATTTCCATTGCATACCTGTACGGCTATATCATGGATTTGTTTTATTTTCTTTTTCCCCTTTCTACATCCATGAAAATCTATACTATGTTTTCATGTATTATCAAATTAATAAATAAACAAGAAAAATGGTCTCCCCTTGTTTTTGTTTCAATTGGCATCCATATCTTATCATTTCTATGAAAAGTACAACTTACATGTAAGGAAGCAGATAGCAGATAGTAGACCGAACAAAAGGAACTCAATCCTTATATCAAATTCAGGCCAAATATATAGGGGTTAAAAACTGGCACAAAGTCAAAAATATCCAGTGCTCCAGCAATTAAATCAAAATGGAATTTCAAAGTTGAGAAACCGGATCTACTATTTTGCATCTGCCCTGAGTTGACTAGCTATTCTGAGGAAATCCCTGAAAAGTAAAAGGCCAGGGAAAAGAACCTTGAGAGAGGAGAGATTAAGTCAATCAATTCCAAAATCTTGGGGCCACTAGCTCACGATCAGCCACTGAACCTTGACTTGCCAGATTTTGGATGCGATGTGAAAATTCTTCCGCCTGTAATCATTAAATACAATATCGTAAATTATAATCATTACCAAATGAGCTTTTTCGTATAATAACAAGCACCTAATTACCAAGGATAGTGTTAAAAATTCCTCAATCTTAGAATGGGTATAGAACTATACAAGTTTTTTACATATATATTGCAATGCTAATTTTCTATGCAGCCCAAACAAAAGTACGCAAAACAGTCCGGATGACTCAAGGTAATCAGATGGCAGAAATTCGACAAGAAAAATAAGAATGTTTTTTCTTAACTTTGTTATGACTACTCATAAATCCTAACATGCTGCAGGCACAAAGCAGTACCTCATTTTACATGCATTTCAAGCTATTTTGATGTTCAGACCAGTAAAGTGCATCAATAAAAACATAAGGGAAACCAATAGTATACTTTATAAATATTATTATACAAAAAAAATAAAAAAATAAAAACTCATTAAGGTTATTGTAACTCTAAACAACAAACTAAACAATTATCTAGTAATATTTTATGTCACAAGCTTTTTACGTTTACAAAATTATATATAGATGAGTAAAAATTATTAACCTTTTCATCAATCCACATCAGAGAGCTTAATTGATTATTCAAAATACGCACAACCACATCCAATGGGCTCATTCCTTCAGTTGTATCAAGCTCTCCGCCCTGAATAGAAGAAATATAGGGATTCAGTGCCAGAAGGCCCAGAACAATGCCAGTATAACAAACAGAAAAAGGGGAGAAAAGTCGCACCTGACTAGCATTCAAGGTCTGAATAATTGATTTAATCTGTTCTGTCATGTGTTCTAATTCCCTTTCAACAGACTCAGCCTGCTCGTACCTGCACCAACGGCATAAATAAATATGCAATTAAGCAATTGCATTACTCATAGGACCTCACTAAAATCACATGACTTCGCAAAAATCACATCAACTATAAGTTTTTCCCCTGATATTACTTCCTGAACTTAGAAGTGGCCGCCGTGCCATGCACAAACCTTATAGCAATCGACCACCCTCCTGATGCTTGCTTTATTTGAGCATTTCCTTCCAAGACAAGCCCCACTTGTTTCCAACGGTGAGTATCATGATGAGGTCAGATTAGAGTGACAAAAGCAGGTGTACATAGGAGTGCTCAAAAAAAACTAAAAAACAATCTGTTTGACCCAACCCAACAACTCGATGCCTTAATGGTGGGTTGGTTCTCTAATTAAAAAATAATACCGGGTCAGATATTCGATCCGTCTTAAATAGGTCGGGTCAAGGGCCTTATAATACCTCTACTTGGGCACCCAACTGACCAGTACAGATTCGGCAGGAATATTGTTTTTGAACTTGAAAGGCCAAATAGCTGTAGTGTGTACCCGACTGAACCGTATAGACACACGACAACCTTTACTGTGTACTTTTTGACCTTTATTCTCAACTCTCAAGAGTCAAGCCTTTAGTAGAACCCCTAATCCCTCAATTCCCACTTCCCTCCCCTTATAGTCTCGTTTGTTCCCTCCATTCTGAAATGCTCTCTTTTCTCTTCCCTTAACCATAAGTCCCTAACCCATCCCTTAATACTGTTCCGAATTCGAACAATGGCATTGAACGACCGACGACCAACATAAAAGGCGAAGACAAAGACGAAGACGAAGGTTGAGCTGAAGACAAAGGTTTCTCATCTTTGTCATGGTTTGTTTTTTCCTTTTCCTTTTTCTTGATCTTTGATTAATCTTAATTATTTAAAAATAATACATTGGGTAAATTTTGTTATATCTTTTTAATAATTTTCTTTGATCTGTATTTTTCCGAAGTATTTTTTAATTATTTGTTGATGGATTCTCTGTTCATGGACTTTATTAATGCAAAATCATCTCTTTTTCTTGATGCAGAAATGTGAGTTCTTAACTCTACACGGAGCTCGATGAAAAAAAACCCCTTTCCGCTTTCCTATGGCTTCTTTAAGTAAATGGCCAAGGAAGTTTAATGATTTGCAACTTTGATTATTAGCGGTTTAGAATCAACTGCTTTTGCGGTGTTAGAAACTTTTCGTCCGCAATTAATGTGTCCTACAAATGATGGTTATGGTCTTTTGTAGTTTGCAAGAATACTTCTTTTGTTCCTTGCTAATGGGATTAATTATCAGCTTGATTGAATTCTGTAGTTTGTAGCCAATAAATTCATTTCTACCACATTAAATTTTGCTACACTTAAAATTCTGCCAGAACAAACACCTTCAATATATCAAAACTGGGTACCCGGTGTCCTGACCCGAACAATCCATGGACCTGAGAACTAAGTACCCGGATAACTTGGGTTGAGAGATGGGCCGCTAAAATAACTACTAACCGGGTACCCGATTATGAAGACCCTTGCGTACAATTAAATTTGGTCCATGTAACGGATAACCAAGTATCCGGGTTTAGACATGGGCCGCTAAAATTAACTACTAACCGGGTACACGGTTATGAAGACCCTTGTGTACAATTATATTTGGTCCAAATGAAAAATATGAACCCCAGCTAGACCGGTCAACATTTGATCCAACCTGAAATTGACTCAACTGATTGAAACTATTGGGTCATAACCCCAATGTTTCAACCGGTAAGGCGGTAACCCAAAATCATTCAGTCCAAATATACCAAAAAAAATAAGGTCAAACCAATCGTAACCTGTACATGACTGTTTTCACCCGTTGTCTTATCTTTAACTTTTGTGGTCCCTACGACATCAGTTTTAGTTACGAGACACCATATTCTAATCAATTTTTCTAAATTTTGAGTCTATTTTTTGTTTCTAGCTTTAAAGTCGGTATATAGATATTTATAAGGAAAATAAAAAATTATTTATACATTTTTTGGAAATAAATTAATGTTGGACTTTGTCTTATCTTATCTTTCCTTAACCTATTGGATTGACCCGAACCTAAAATTGATCCGACCCACACCAAACACACATGATCGACCGTTTTGACAAGGTTACCCGGCTAATGCTGGAAATTCGCTCAGCAAGGCTGGAACTAAGTAGTTGTATTACAACTTTGGTGGACGCAATGTTGGACTTTGCTCTAGTTTCTACTGTGACATTCCACCAGAAGAAAGATAAAGATAGAATGCAAAAAATAGAATACCAATAAAAAAGAGTACTTACATTGCATCTCTGGTGGACGCAGCCTCATCATCCAAAAGTAATCCACTTTCATCCTTGTAGATACGCTCGGCTTCTGCTTCAATGCTTTCTAAAGCTTTATCAACCTTTAAAAAATAACAATCATAGCATTATAATCCTGAGAAAAGACAGGTCAATGTCTGCGATTTCAATGCTGTTTTACATGACATGAAAGTCATAATGTTAAATAGATAATTTGGTCAAAAAGAAAAATATTCTAGCCACAATGATGAAAACTGCTTGATTATAAATAACAATCATAGCATTATACTCCTGGTAGAGACAACATTTTCACAAATATAGCAATTTCAGGAGGAGTACCTCTTGCTCGTGAGTCTCAATCAGCTCGAGCTGTCTTTCCAAGTTGGATTGGGTCTCAACCACTTTAGCCACTTCTGTCTACTCCAGAAAAATGAAATTACATCAAAAGAATTTAGAGAGAGATAACAATGTACTATGTAGAAATTGGCATACTGAATAAAATAATGAAAATAACCTCAACTATTCACTATACATATGTACTAACCACGATATATACTGAAAATCATTTAGCATATTTGTAGTTCTAAAATAGGTTTGGTAGACATCCATGTTATCTTCCAAACATTCACAGGATCCTAGCATACTAGAACTCCGTGACTCCAGATCTAATCTACATCGTTCACTGTGTTTAGCTGCAAAGAAATTCCACTTCCTGTTGCTAGTCTCTCACGAAAAGAAATTATAAAGGACTACATCACACTTTGATGCCCATAATTTCTTCACTAACAATAAATACCACACTGTCCCCTCCCCAAAACTCTTTAGACACATGAATCTATAACTTAATCATGTTCCTAACGCAGAAAATCAAACCCAAATTTTCCCATGGAAGTATCCATCACATTCATCAATAGGGACATAAAACCTATTCCAAACATAAGGGAGAAAATGTTTTAAATTTAATAAGCAGGTCAAATCAAGTAAACAAAATCAGAGAAGACATCAGGATTAAATTTTATCAATCACCTCAAGTCGTAAAAGAACATCGCGATTTTGCAAGATTCTCTTGTCCCATTCAGCAATTAAATTAGCTTGCTTCTGAAATTTTCTGGTACGATCTTGCAATTCAGTGTTCCACTCCTTAATAATCTGCCAGACAAAAGTTCAAAGAACGGCCATTGATGTTAATTTTAAGAAATCCAAGAATTGAAAATTCACATTATTCAAGAAAATAGCATTAGAAAAATCATTATCATATGGAAATAAGAAAAAAAAAATACGACAGTTACTTGATATTAGCATGTTATCCATGCAAAAAAGGAAAAAAATAAAAGTACCTCCTCTACAGTTTTTCCAGTGATCTCAGAGGGCAACTTGGGTGCAGGAGCCTGTGTTATTGGTGTACTTACAGCAGAGGTAGTTCTACACAAAAGATGGACAGAACATATCAGAAGAAAAGCTCCAAAAATTGATCCTCAACAAAGGCAATAAATTTCACAAATCATGGCATTCAGTACATTCAATCAGTTGGAGCTCAGAAACAAGAACTATTCTAATAAAGGTAGATATGAAAAGGAGGTGTTGAAACCCAAAGTAAACAATCAAATTTAAGCAATAAGAGACAATTACATCACCTAAGTCATGCATAATCATTCCCTACAAATGCAATCAAGCATAAGCTAACACATCACCCATTCTCCCCCCCTCTACACACACACACACGATACAAATCACAATAGATGAGCGTACTCACTATTGTTTCACTCACAACTTAAAGCAGCTTTAGAATTATAATTGTCAATTGTCTAAAGAGATAACGTAAGACTGGAAAATGCTTATAAAAGATTTTGATTAAGCAAGTTAAACAAAAGAGATAAATGTCACGAACCCACTACTTGAAGCTACAGCAAGCGATGAAGATGTTTGCACAGGAGTTGTAGAGCTGATGATAGCCGCTGAGACGGAAGTTGAAGCCAGAAATCCTGAAATAGGATTCACACAATCACATAAACTAGACCAACTTCAAAAAGACCAAATAAAAAATCGGAAAAACTTTAGTCAATATATTTTAACCTATACGAACTGCCACTAAAAAATTGCAAGTTCATATCATAATCAAGATGTATTTTCCCAAAAATAAAACCTATATAGTAAAGTTTTATAAATTGCACAAACCCTAAAACTTACATGTACTTCTTATGAACATAATCAAATCATATTCATGTATTTGAGAAAATTGTATGGCTTTTCTCTGTGGAGCAAATAAAATAATCAAATATAATGTATTTCCTAAGGTCTCAATTCATCAAAAACTAGAATTTAAAGCCATTGGCTAGGGAAAGTAAAACTAAATAACAAATAACCTTAACTTTCCACAAATTCATTCAAATTTAATTACTGAGCATTTGCACATAAATAGCTTTATAACAAATTCACCTTCATTATGTAATTTTTTCTAATGTGTATTTTTTGTATAAAACTTGTAGATTAAGGTTTGTGCCATTTCCATATAAAGGTTACTTAAATCTAAGCTTCAATCCTACCGTTTACCAACCACATTTGGTATAGTCAACTGACATAATCGATTTACAAAGCATTAATCTTGTTAAATTTCTACCTGAACAAAAGTCTCATTCAAGACACAATCTCACCATGTTTTTCAAACCCCATAAGTCAAAAAATATGCCAAATGATATTTTGAGCACGATAATAAATGTGTAGTTGGTATAAAAAAAGAGTGGCAAGCCAATGATGTGGTACAGGAGCGTAGAATGAAGTATATAATTTAGAAGGTTAGACGAGTGCATGGGAGAGAAATATTGAATGTCATTACTCATCAGTGCATACATGAAGCACTCGGGAAAATTAAGGAGTTAAATGATGTGTAAAAGTATTCCAACATAAAAAAAAGTTGTACATAGAAATGATTAAATGGTTATGTTGGACCAATGTTACTAGAATCAAGGATTGATAAGGTAGTAAAACAGGGATAAATTAGGGATAGATTACCAAATAAAATCCATCTAAAGAATTTAGATTTTATAATTGAAGAAAATAAAACAAAAGTCTTTAAAATAACAAAGAATATAGATGATTAAGAAAAGAGTAGAATTGAATAAAAAAACAAAAGAAAAGACAACTTAAGAAAAATAAAACGAAAAAGAAAAAAAATGAGAAAAGAAATAGTAGAATGTCGACATCATCTTTCATACGTAGAGTGCTTCTATAGTAGAAAAAAAACTCAAGAAGTCATAAAGAGAGAAAAAAGTTCGAGAAAAGTTAATAAAGGAAATAGAAAAATTTATAAAAGCAAAATTGACGTTGACATTCCCAACCTTTTTCCTACTCCATTTTATCCCCTCTTTTTCCAGTGCTTATTTAGGCACACAGCAGCAGCAGTACGTATGTCTTCTTCCTTTGGTTATTCTTTCCCTTCTATGTCTCTTCTCTTTTCGTTTCCTCTATTCTCTTCTCACTTTAATTACTTGATTTAATCTGAAATTTCAAAATTTCCCTTTGATTTTCTTTGGTGAACCATATACCCAATCAACGTAGCAAACCTCAAAGAACCGGATCACCGCAAATCGAATGACTCGGATCACGGTCCGGTACCCCCTGGCCCCTACGCAATCTTCATTACATGTTGGACAATTGAAAAATGCCTTTGAGAGGGTATATTGAGGTTCTAAATTTTGAACTAGATATAACGGGTGATTCTATATTTTAGATTTTGCATAAGCACATGATTTATTAGTACTTAACATGTTTGATCACATAAAAACCATTTCACTAACAAAAGTGAACCGAATAGTACTCAAAGTAGTTACTTTTTGCATATAATTATTATAAATATGGAAATATAAGGGTGTTCGTGGAATAAGAAAGTAAAGGCCGACACAAAGAAAGAACGCTATTTTGCTTTAGAATAACGGACAAGTGGATAAAACATTGAAAAATACAACCCAAATCCAATTCAAGACAAGCATAATTTGAGGGAAAAATAATTGTACGGTGAGGTATACAACCAGTTGGACTCAAGAGAAGGGGAAAAATATCTTTATATGATGGCTAAAAAGAGACAAGCTGACCTCATTAGAGTGAAATCAAGGATCAACATAAAGTTGATGTCTAAATGAAGAAATAAAGGGTAAATGGAACAAGTACTTGATGAGTTGTTCAATGGATGACAAGGCAAATACACAAGAAATTTTGATGATTTTATTCCACAACGATCTCTGATGAAAGTTATACATCTAATACGCCAACAAATAGAGTACTAAATCCAAAATAAAAGATTTTTACTTATGGAGAAGGCGTAAGACAAAGTGATAAGGGAAGTACTCTAATGAGGTATGGTAAAATAAGGTATGCCATGTAAGTAAGTATTTCCTCTGGATTTTAACAGTTGCTACAGTTCCGGTCGCAACTATCTTATTTGGAATATATTTCTTCATGTATAATGTAAAACGTAGTCAAGTGGAATCTTGTTTGATTCGTCTTAATGCATATTTTCATAATATTAACTTTTTAGAATTTTTATCATATGAAATTAAAGATATTAAAGATTAAAACAGTGCATTAGATAACGTCAAAAACAGAAGTGTAGCAACTATTAAAAACAAGAGAAAGTATATCAATCCAAGATATGTAGAAAAAAGTAGAAACCAATATTCGGATGTGTATAAGATTAAAGATTTTGAAATAACGATTCGTCTGCATCAAGGTGGTCATTTCTTGCTTGAACCGATCGTAGATGAGAGTGCAAGAACTATCATGGAGATATTCTAAGGTGCATGTTGTTTACGAAAACAAAGATACAATCAATCCTAACCTAGAGATGGGGAGGGAACCATTTGATTTAAAAGGGTTAAAATTAAGTCGAGAGTATATGTAATGTCGTTTTGGCACGAAGCACTTTAGAAATGGTGTTGTAATGTTAGCTAAATAAGCTTCTATCAAGTGAGTGTTTCGAGTTTCATTCATCAAGATGTTAAGCCTAAAACTCAATGCAATTACGCAAATGGAGAATTATGATTAGTGTATTATGCGGCCGAGATGTGCCACAAAGATTAAAGGGTCAATTTTAACCGCGCATCATTAGAACAATACTATTATATATGTTTTAGGCTTTCAGAAGAGATAAAGGTAGGAAGATGGGCGTAGTTAGGACGCGTATATCAAAATGAATTAGTGGACATGCCATAAAGTATAAATAAAATGTGAAATTCTAATGCATTAGTGTGGTTATTTGCAAAAAAAGACTCTTGGATTACAAAAGTGGAAAGTTAAAACTTTAAGCTGCTTAGAATAGCAAAAGGTGGACCAAAGATAACATAAACAAATGACATGAAGGATTGAGACTAAAACATATAACAAATAGGAAAGAGTAAAGGAGAATATATGTCGATGATCATTTTAATTGATTTCTTAGTTACAGATTAATACTACAAAGATCCCAATAACGTATAATCTTTAATAGCGACCATTCTCATGTTGTTTTGTTATTCCATAAGTAGTCAATCCCACATCAGTGAAAAAGCTTTGGCATTGTTGTGTGTGACCATTTCATCATGCATTACGTGACTATAAGAAGTTTTTGCACAAAACTATGTCATGGATGATGAAAGGCCCAAGCCCATTATTAAGCACACATACTCAAGGAAAAGAAGGCACTCGAAATAACAAATATGTTATGCATTCATTTGGGTTATTTTTACAAAAAGATGTTGTTTGTTAAGTTTGTTACATGTTTTGTTGAGCTGTACTTTTTGGCATTCTAAAATGTAGTACTTGCAATATATAGAGGGAAGGGGGGATAGATTTGATCATGCTTGTATTATTGATTTGGTCTTGTACTATAGGAGTTATCGAGCCACTCAAAGAGCTTGAAGGAGTACTCTGCTCTCTATAGTAAATAATATAAGCATACCACCTTCTCTACTCTCTTGCTCTTCTATTCTTTTCTCTCTTCTTCTTTTCTAACATTCTCTATGTTGCTCAGCTGCTGACTGCCATCATAATAGTGGTATCAGCGCCGGACTCAGAGTGAGTGGCCTGTAAAGTGGATGGCTTGCGGAGTGGATAGCCTGGAAAAGCAAGCCGTGACCCAACGTAACTATGACCCAATGCAGCTGTGACCAAACGAGGACGTTGGCCTTATGGTGTAGGGTTTATAGACAAATGGGCTCTCTCATCTAATAGGCTAGTCTTTTGGGTGAGCTATCCTATTTGTCCTCTAACAAACTACTTTTCAATGTTCACTTCTAAAAGTTCTTCATTTTTGAATTAAACATCAATGAGAGAAATCAGACATGATGCTAATCGTCTCGCCTCCCTCCATAGTAACAATCAAGATTTGAACAAACATCAAGAATGTTAAAACCTTAATCCCAACAATAATTTAATGAATTAGACCTTGCCGTAATTTAGCCTCAAAAATTAAATTGTGATTTCCTCTCCTAATAGGCCAAGAGAATACTAACCATTTAAAAAAAATAAACAAAACTTCTCCATCCCACATACGCTCTCTTCTCCACTTTTGCAAGTCTCCTTGTAAACATATTTTGAATTATTACAAAGAAAATAACATGATAACCATTAAATTACTAACACTGATTTTAGCAACCACGTAACAAATACATAACCAAATTCCCCATCGTAGCTCTTTGTGATATAACTTGACCATGTGTCAACTTCCAAGTTCCTATCTCCACTTTGTCTTTATAGGAATCACTACCATACTTAAATGATTTGTGCAATAAATCTCTCAAGTCTCAACACCAATACGTTGTAAAAACAAATTTCTATTACATTCATGTACCAAACAAGTAAAAGGCTAAGAGATTATCAGCCATTTAAAAGACAAATAAACTAAACTTCTCTGCCCCACATATGCTCTCTTCTCCACTTTTGCATGTCTCTCCAAGCAAACAAATTTTGAAATATTACAAAGAAATGAACATGTTAACCATTGACTTACTAAAACTGAATTTACCAATCACGTAACAAATACATAACCAAATACCCTATCCTAACTATTTGCAAAACAACTTGTCCAAGTGTCAACTTTCAAGTTCCCATCCCCACGTTGTCTCCAGGGAGGCTATAAAGAACATATCTAATTAAAAAAAACTCATTTCCAGCTTCAAATATCTAAGCATTATATATTGACCGGCAAACAAACATAAAGATGTTACTTCCTGAGAATTTAATCACTTTGACTCTTCAATACTCTCGACACCAACTCTATAAACATCAAAAAATTCCATCCATCTACACACAGGAACGGGTGAAACAAGTAAAAGTTCAATGTATTTTTCTTTCAAGATCTTCTAGCTTCTCAAGTTAATTAAAATTGTACCTCACATGCATGTCCACTTCACAAAGCTATCCTTTCTAGAAACACTCCTGAAATACTCTCAAGGCATAAGTGTTTAGATTGCTTAACCTATGTACTTAGAATCAACTTCAATAACTACACTATTTATGGATTCGTGATTGGAGTAAATTCAAGTTCTTTCTAGCCCATCAAAAGTTCAACTAATTGGCTACATTTGTTCAATCCTTAACCTCATTTTCATCATAGCACACCAATGAAACGTCATTGAAATCAAACTTGACCAAAATTCTCAAAAACAACAAATTCACAAAATTGGAAACTTGAGACTGTAAACGAAAATGAGAAGCTCACCAGATGAAGTAGCAGGAGTCAACGCAGCAGTAGTTGCAGCAGCACTTGTAGTGGCAGAGCTAGTACTAAGCTGCGGCTGAGACTGAGAACTCAAAGCAGGTGTACTAGTCTTAGTACTAGGAAGAGTAAAGCTTGGAAATGAAGCAGTTGTACTAGACGTACTAGAACCAGTAGACGCCCCAAAACCAAAAGAAGTAGCTGCAGTCGAAGTTGAAGTCGAAGCTACAGGCGTTGTGGTACCAGACGAATTAAGTGAAAATCCAGTAAAAGCCGTTGAGGCAGCTGGTGTAGCAGTAGTACTAGCATTAAACAATGGTGATGACGAAGAAGCTGATGTAGTACTAGCACCAAACAATGGTGAGGGCGAAGAAGCCGGTGTAGTACTAGCACTAGCAGAAGCACCAAACAATGGTGAGGGCGAAGAAGCCGGTGTAGTACTAGTACTAGCACTAGCAGAAGCACCAAACAATGGCGAGCGAGAAGAAGCCGGTGTAGCACTAGAACTAACAGCAGCACCAAACAATGGTGAGGCCGAAGAAGATGTTGTAACACTAGTAGAAGTACTGAACAATGGTGAGGCCGAAGAAGCCGGTGTAGCACTAGCAGTGGTAGTACTGAAAAGTGGTGAGGCTGAAGAAGCAGGTGTAGCACTAGCAGCAGTATTACTGAACAATGGTGAGGCCGAAGAACCCGGTGTAAAACTAGCAGTAGCACTAAACAGTGACGCTGCGGAAGAAGGTGGGGTAGCAGTGGTGCTGAACGATGGTGCAGCAGCTGAAGAAGCCGGGGTAGCAGTAGTGCTGAACAATGGTGCAGCAGCCGAAGAAGCGGGTGTAGCAGTAGTACTGAAAAATGGTGCAGCAGCTGAAGAAGCGGGTGTAGCAGTAGAACCAGTACCGAATAATGAAGGGGCTGTTGAAGGGGACATCGTAGGAGTACTATTAAATGAGAAGGAAGGTTTGGAGGTGGAAAAAGTAGGAGTAGCGGCAGCAGTAGAAGTAGCACTATTGTTAAAATTAAACAATGACGGTGTAGTACTAGTAGCCACAGCCGTTGTAGAAGTTGCTGAAACTGAAGATGTAGTAATAGTAAACCTACTTGAAGGAGAGGAAGTTGTTGCCGTGGATGCAGTTGTTGAAGGTTTCAAGAATGAAGACCCAAAGGAGGATCCAAATGAAGGTCCGGATGAAGAGTTAGTAGTAGTAGAAGTAGTAGTTGATCCGAATAGATTTGAGGGAGCAAGGGATGAAGATCCGAATACATTTGAAGTAGAAGTAGAACTAGGAAATGGCGATGAAGCAGCGGTGGAAGTCGGAGCAGGGGATCCCAAACCGAAGCCCAAGGATGTCGAAGCCGATGAAGAAGGAGTGACGCCGAAGCCGAAGGATGCGTTCGGGGCTGACGAGTTAGCTCCGAAGCCGAAGGATGTGTTCGGGGCTGAAGAGTTAACTCCAAAGCCGAAGGATGTAGGGGCGGGTGAAGAGGAGGCGCCAAAACCGAAAGAGGGAGCAGAAGAAGCTGAAGAGGCGGAGGGAGTGAAGGAAAAGGGGGAAGATGAACTAGGGTTTGACAGAGTAAAACTAGAAGAAGATGATGATGATGAAGTAGAATTGGAAAAGGAGAAACCAGTAAACGCCATTGATAAACAGTGTTTGAGAATTGTTTGCAGAATTCGGTTTTAAGAGAAAGGAGAAAAGAGGGTTTTAGGGATGGGCGAGGGTGTTTGAAATTTACGAGATTTGGACAGCGAACCTCTCGGACACTATCGGTTCTTCATTTCCTGCGCTGCTGTGCGCGTTGTTACTGTTGGGTCCCAACTCCCAACTTCCAAACTTATAGACCATTTTTTTATTTCTGTTTTCAATTTAGGGTTTTTAATTCCTCAATTAGTGGTGTTTAGTAGGATTATAAAGTTGATAACAGGTCAGGTGTTTTAAGCTAGTTTCAAAAATTGGTTTTATGTTCATTTTAAATTCATATTTAAAGTTGAGTCAAATCAAATCGTTTACAAGGTCGAGTAAACATCAAGTTTTTGACTAATCATTATTATAATCATAAATAGAATGATATGCAAATTACATTTAAAGTAGAACTTTTACAAATTACAATTTTTTTGCAAATTACAGCCACTAAATATAAAGCTATACGCCATTCAAGTAGGTCACAGAATTTCGACTAATTAATCTCCTAATTAAGTTTGAATTTATAATTATTTTAGTTTTATTAAAAAAATAGAAAAACCTCGCCTAATATTAAGGCCGCCATCAAAGCCTTGAACTAGGTGATTTACATCTAATTTAATATTTTAATCCTATTTATTATTTTAACATCTAAATATTTCATAAATAAGTATATCATTACCATCAATGTACGTATTTAAGTTTACAAAGAAAAGTTGGATATTTTGCAAACTACATGACAAAAGGAATAAAACATACGAACCCAAGTAATTTTCATATATACATATTGCATTTAAATATTTCATTATTACTATAACTTTACTAATCATAACTATTTCAATCATACACTACATTAATTTTAATGTATAGTGATAGAAAAATTTGAGTGAAGGAGAGCTTGACATCTGTAATTATTCTATTGGGCAGGAGTGTTTATATTTATGGCAGCAATTATTGGGCAGAAGTGCAACATACTGATTGTTTTCTTTATATTTATGGCATGAGTTTTGACCAGTAATTATAATGATTTTGACCAGAAATTAATATATTTATGGCAATCATATCATACAATCTTATAAAAAGACAGTAAAATTCCACATGGCACTCTCTCAGTGATTTACCATATGGAATATGTCTTACCAAAATTAGCATTAACTCATCTATTTAATATATGAGTAGTATATCACAATTAGATATATTTTGTTAAATTTTTTAAAATATAATATTTTTAAATAAACAAAAGATACATGGCAATCAAAAATTATTTTGAAAATGACAAAAAAATCATTATATAAACATTGTTGAAACATTACACGGATTTAAAATATAATATTTACAGTTTCTATACTAGTCATATAGCAAAAATTTAAGCGCATAATGATTATTTTCAATATACTATATATTTATATTTTCAATTATATTTATGGCATTAACAATAAATAAAGTGAGACCAGCCATTATTTTCAATATAATATATGGCAGGAGTTTGACCTGTAATTATAGTAATTTTGACTAGTAATTAAATTAAATATACTATATAATATATAATATACTAAATAATATACTAAATAAAAGTTTCTTAGAATGTATATTTGTTTTTTAATGTTGAAGTATTTGCTAATTAATTAAATTTTTTGATTAAAATTTTAATTTCTAAAATATTTATAAAGAAACAAAAGATACATGGCTAATCAAAAATTATTTTGAAAATGACAAAAAATCATTATATAAACATTGTTGAAACATTACCACTGTTTAAAATATAATATTTACTAAAATTTTATGCTAACAATTTAGGATGCAACTAGCTTTTATACTAGTCATATAGATAAGAGCATAATGATTATTTTCAATATACTATATATTTATATTTTCAATTATATTTATGGCATTAACGGAAATATAGTGAGTTTGACCACCATTATTTTCAATATAATATATGGTGAGTTTGACCTGTAATTATAGTAATTTTGACCAGAATTAAATTAAATATACTATATAATATATAATATACTAAATAATATACTAAATAAACAAAAGATACATGGCAATCAAAAATTATTTTGAAAATGACAAAAAAATCATTATATAAACATTGTTGAAACATTACACGGATTTAAAATATAATATTTACATAAAATTTTATGCTATATAGATTATTTTCAATATACTATATATTTATATTTTCAATTATATTTATGGCATTAACAGTAAATATAGTGAGTTTGACCAGCCATTATTTTCAATATAATATATGGCAGGAGTTTGACCTGTAATTATAGTAATTTTGACCAGTAATTAAATTAAATATACTATATAATATATAATATACTAAATAATATACTAAATAAAATCAGGTTCTAATCATACAATCTTATAAAAAGACTGTAAAATTCCGCATGGCACTCTCTCAGTGATTTACCATATGGAATATGTCTTACCAAAATTAGCATTAACTCATCTATTTAATATATGAGTAGTATATCACAATTAGATATATTTTGTTAAATTTTTTAAAATATAATATTTTTAAATATAAAAGACAGATAATATTTTCAATAAAAGTTTCTTAGAATGTATATTTGTTTTTTAATGTTGAAGTATTTGCTAATTAATTAAATTTTTTGATTAAAATTTTAATTTCTAAAATATTTATAAAGAAACAAAAGATACATGGCAATCAAAAATTATTTTGAAAATGACAAAAAAATCATTATATAAACATTGTTGAAACATTACACGGATTTAAAATATAATATTTACATAAAATTTTATGCTAACAATTTCGTGCATTGCACGAGTTTCTATACTAGTCATATAGCATAATCGCATAATGATTATTTTCAATATACTATATATTTATATTTTCAATTATATTTATGGCATTAACAGTAAATATAGTGAGTTTGACCAGCCATTATTTTCAATATAATATATGGCAGGAGTTTGACCTGTAATTATAGTAATTTTGACCAGTAATTAAATTAAATATACTATATAATATATAATATACTAAATAATATACTAAATAAAATCAGGTTCTAATCATACAATCTTATAAAAAGACTGTAAAATTCCACATGGCACTCTCTCAGTGATTTACCATATGGAATATGTCTTACCAAAATTAGCATTAACTCATCTATTTAATATATGAGTAGTATATCACAATTAGATATATTTTGTTAAATTTTTTTTTAATTTAAGTTGAAGTATTTGCTAATTAATTAAATTTTTTGATTAAAATTTTAATTTCTAAAATATTTATAAAGAAACAAAAGATACATGGCAATCAAAAATTATTTTGAAAATGACAAAAAAATCATTATATAAACATTGTTGAAACATTACACGGATTTAAAATATAATATTTACATAAAATTTTTAATCTTCAGCATCGCATCGTGCTTATATCTACATATATAGCATAAGCATAATGATTATTTTCAATATAATATATGGCAGGAGTTTGACCTGTAATTATAGTAATTTTGTTTTGAAATTAAATTAAATATACTATATAATATATAATATACTAAATAATATACTAAATAAAATCAGGTTCTAATCATACAATCTTATAAAAAGGCTGTAAAATTCCACATGGCACTCTCTCAGTGATTTACCATATGGAATATGTCTTACCAAAATTAGCATTAACTCATCTATTTAATATATGAGTAGTATATCACAATTAGATATATTTTGTTAAATTTTTTAAAATATAATATTTTTAAATATAAAAGACAGATAATATTTTCAATAAAAGTTTCTTAGAATGTATATTTGTTTTTTAATGTTGAAGTATTTGCTAATTAATTAAATTTTTTGATTAAAATTTTAATTTCTAAAATATTTATAAAGAAACAAAAGATACATGGCAATCAAAAATTATTTTGAAAATGACAAAAAAATCATTATATAAACATTGTTGAAACATTACACGGATTTAAAATATAATATTTACATAAAATTTTATGCTAACAATTTCGGAGCATTAGACGAGTTCTATACTCTATAGATAAGCAGCATAATGATTATTTTCAATATACTATATATTTATATTTTCAATTATATTTATGGCATTAAGTAGAAATATAGTGAGTTTGACCAGCCATTATTTTCAATATAATATATGAGTAGTATATCACAATTAGATATATTTTGTTAAATTTTTTAAAATATAATATTTTTAAATATAAAAGACAGATAATATTTTCAATAAAATAATGTTTTAATGACAAAAAAAAATCATTATATAAACATTGTTGAAACATTACACGGATTTAAAATATAATATTTACATAAAATTTTATGCTAACAATTTCGTGCATTGCACGAGTTTCTATACTAGTCATATAGCATAAGCGCATAATGATTATTTTCAATATACTATATATTTATATTTTCAATTATATTTATGGCATTAACAGTAATTATAGTGATTTTGACCAGTAATTTAATTAAATATTAAATATACTATATAATATATGGCAGGAGTTTGACCAGTAATTATGGAAATAACCAGAAATATTCCTAATTGGGTTTTAAAACGGCATGATTTTTATTTACAAAAATAAAAATCAGCTTTAAGTATAGTGGCATAAACATTATAAATGCATCTTGCAATCAACTTGATTAGTTGCTCCATTTCATTCTCTCTTTGCTCAAAATTCAGTGATATTTTCAATAAAAACAATGAGTTTAAATTACATTAATGCAATACAAAGTGATAGGGGAACGTGGAAAATCAATGCAAAGGTAATACATATGTGGGAGAAGGACATTACCACATCGATCCACTTAATACTTGTGGACGAAAAGGGAACAACAATAATGGCTTCAATGGGAAAATTTACAATGTCCTATCATTTTAATTCCTGTGTGTTAGGAAAATCATACTTTTTTGCAAAATTTGGTGTTAATCCAGCAGTTGGTGAGTATAGATCAACCAAGCATGAATGGAAGATGTTCTTTTATAAAACATCAGTTATAGAAGAAATTCCAGACTTGCAAATTAGCAAATCTATTTTCAACTTTGTTTCATTCTCTGACATTATTGACAATGTTCTAAACGACAATTTTCTTTTAGGTAATAAGTTGAATAATTATTTTCTTAAAACTACAAGAAAATTGTTTCTTTTATCAACATAATTACTTACATACAACTTATTTTCAGATGTGATTGGTGAAGTTTTGGAATATCGCGATTACAATGAAAATTCTTTCAAAAAGACTCTTAATATAGAGTTAAAAGATGAAAGGCGAGTAACTGACTCTTGCAAAATTATATATATTCAACGCATTTAGTAATTGACGTAGTTTTTATTGTATTTAAAAAAACAGAGGAATTAAATTGGGAGTTAGAATCTGGGATCAATTTGCTGAAAGGGCTTATGAACACATCAAATACAGAGATATAGCAAATGAAAGAGTAATTATGATTTTGCAGTATGCAAAAATGAAGAATTGGAATGGTAAGTAATGACAACATCTTGAAACATGTTTTTTAAATACAAATTACACGAAAAATAATTATTAATGAAATATCAATAACATTGCAGGATGTAACTACATTGCAAACTGCTTGGGAAACAGTTTGATGTATTTAAATCCTATCGACGTACATGAAGCTGCTGATTTTAAGAAACGGTAATTTTTTGTTCTATTTCAGCTAATTTTTTATATTAATTAACAAATGAATTGACTCATTTAACTATTTATTTTAGATTGGATGAAGATTCATCTAGGCCTACAGAGCTTATTGAGTCGACAAGCTCAAGGGTTTCTACTGAGACAAAATTTCTAGAATGTCAAATTTTACATTTTGAGACTTACCAAATGTTACAGTGGAAGGGGATTATGCAACTGTTGGCACCATAAGAGCATTAGATCCTGCAAATGATTGGTGGTACAAATCGTGCTCTAAATGTTTTAGCCAAGTATCTAAGGATCTTAGTGTGCTGCGATGTTTCAAATGTCAAGAAGATGTCGCCTTAGCTTTGCCAAGGTATTATAATACTATTATTTAAATCTAATTATAAAGTTTAACTCGACTTAACGTAATCTTGTGTTTACAAAATTAGGTATAAGATACACTATAAGGTTGTGGATGATCATGGGGATGAGGCAATTCTTATTTTATGGGATCCACAAGCTAAGGCTGAAATCGGATTAACTGCTAAGGATGTGAGGACGAGTCAGTTAAAGGTCTAGATTTTTATTTTGAATAATTCTTTATCACATAATCGTTTTTTTGCTAATATTATTATTCTTATTTGTTATTTTTTATAATTGTAATACAGTCAAAATTTCCAACTTCTTTTCCGATCGAGCTAGAGACGCTATTCGATCGACGCTACTTATTCCACTACAAAGTAACTAACAACTTCAACATAGAGAAAGGTTGCAGAACTTACACTGTTAAAAAGCTAACAAAGGATTCTAGCATTATTGATCAGTTTCTTGAGAAAAATGAGGTAAGAAAATTATTTAAAGGTGATTTATATACAAAAATTTATTACTAACACATTTCTTATATTAGGTTTCTCAGAGTAAGGGATTCAAAATTTCAGACACAAAGTCAATTCAAGATGAAAACTCAAACAAGACACCAATCAAAAGGATATATCAAGAGGTCGAATCAAAGGATGCAGAGATGTCATCTACAAAGCTCCCAAAAATTGAAAAATAAACATCATTTTAGAACAATTATTAAATAAAGTCTTATCGTATTTTTTCTTTTGATCATTTTAGAACAATTATTAGATAAAGTCTTATCATTGAGGTTTAATCTTTGGAATGTCTGTTGGAATATTTTGGTAGATGCTTTACTTTTTTACTAGATGCTTTACTTTTTATAATTGTAATACAGTCAAAATTTTCTACTTCTTTTCATTTTAGACACCAATCAAAAGGAATATTAAATTTTGCAATCTATTTTCGTTCAATCAAGTTATAGTATTGTTTATCGGTCTCGAATTAGATATAGTTTGCATCATAATTAACAGGATGAATGATGTATATATAAATACATGGTATAAGTTGTTAAATAAAAAAAATATACTATATATATTATATTATATATTATACAGTAATAAGAAAATAATTAACATCTTTTCTTGCAGTTAAATGTTTTACATTAGTTTTGTAAACTTTGAAATTTAATTTTTTCGATATTTTAAAATTTAATTTTGCAATCTATTTTCGTTCAATCAAGTTCTAATATTGTTTACCGGTCTCATGAATGATGTATATATAAAAACATGGTATAAGTTGTTGAATAAAAAAATATGCTATATATATTATACTTTATATAGCATAGTAATATTGGTCGTGGTTTGCAGAATTAATCCAATGTATATAGAACCTGCAACTGTAGCAACAATTGCGGCCGTGCATCTCCTGGTGCAAGCATTTGATGCGTGAAGGCCTTTGCTGACTACTGTCACAAGTAGTGTTTTGCTTGGGCGTATTTAGACTCAAGGTGGTTGCAACATGGGAAGTTGCCTTGTGCTGTTAAAGTAGTTTTTTTTTTGGTTTGCGCTTTTTGAGTAAAGCGACTACTGTTTTTGGTTCATGGTTTCGTCTTTATTTGCCTTGTATGGTATAACACTCCTAAATTTCGAGTAACTAAACTATATTATATTGCATATTAATTCTGCCGAAATTTCGGCAGAGTTCCGTTTGAAATATGAACTGCCTAAAATATTAATTTAGGACCGACGTCCAAAAAAATATAAACTTGTTTCAACAAAATATCCATTCAATATTCCAAGTTTCAGCTCCACATAGCTCAATCGCCAACATGTCTCCTAACTCGAACTTTCAGGCGTGTTATTCCACGATTATTTTAAGAATAATCGCTAAGGAAACTATCCAACCAACATCTAAATTATAACTTAAGTTAAACTATTACAACTTAACC
>CM033455.1:10427823-10537131 GCA_019425755.1 Amaranthus cruentus
AACTTAAATCTGACTACTTTGATCCACAACACTGTGTGATCCACTTGCGGAGTTTTGGCTGTTTATTGGCTTCATCATCTCATACGTTGAATAATATTAAGCAAATCTCCTACAATCAAATACACATAATAAGCAAAAATCAGAAATCATGATTAAAAACAAAAACCCTAAAAATAAATTAATAGATTTCAGAGGTAAAAATACCCTTGTTTTGTTACCCATTTGAAATGAACTTTACCATTCTTCTTCACTCTCCTTTTTTTAGCCATTATAAACTTAAATTTAAACACGAAATCAAAGAAATCACACGAAATTGTGAAGAAGATTACTGGGTTGTGTGATAAAATCAAAACAATTGGAGAAGAAATGACAATTTCAGTACTGATTTTTTGACCGAAATTACATGCAAGAAAGGGGATTAAATGGAGAAGAAATTAAAGGCTTTTACTTTACTACAATTAATGGAGAATGAAGTCACTTACCAGTTAGATTAGAGGAGTAAATGGCAGGAGCATCACCTTTAATGGAACCTTGCAGGAGGATTTGAAACCATTACTCTTGATGTGATTTGATAATGGAGGGAATAGGTAGCAATGAGCAACTGATTCGGCACTTAATAGCTTAAAAAAATATCACGTGCACCTCACATGTTGGGTCAACGAATAAGTTAACGGTCAATGGACGGAAACCATCACCTGGTAGTCTTTTGCAAACGTTATGGTCATATAAGGTAGTTTTTTGCAAAAAAAAAAATTAGAATTGTAGTTTTTTGCAAAAGTTGGTATAGAATAGGTAGTTTCTGACAATTTTCCCTATAAACTATAAGTTATTAAGGTTAAATACTTCTAAATGTTTTGCTAGTTCTTAGAGTATAGTTGATTGATAGTTGCTTGATTCATAAATCTATCTGGGAGATGGTACCGTGGTGCATGTTATTCACTGATGATATTATGTTGGTGGCAGAAACTAAACAGAAAGTTAAAGATAAATTGGAGGAGTTGTTTCGCATAAGTCGTACGAAGACTGAATATTTGCGATGCAACTTTAGTGGGACATCGCCAATTTTGGAGTTAGAGGTGTCCATTTGTGAAGACGTTGTTAGCAGTACGACCAAGTGCAAGTATTTGTGATCCATTATTCAGAGTAATGAAAAGATTGATGGAGATATTACTCATCGAATACAAGTGGGTTAGCTAGAGTGGCAAGCAGCCACTGGGATGTTATGTGATAGTAAATTTCCAAACAAGTTAAACGGTAAATTTTACCGAGTGGCAATCTTGCTTTTTCGTAAGAAATATAATGTTGGCCCGTAAAGAAGACTTTTGAACATAAGATCGAAGTTACAAAAATGCATATGTTGGGGTGGAGCTGCGGTCACACATTTATGGATCGAATTAGGAATTAAGAGTTCAGAGAAAAACTAGAGGATGCCCTTATTTTTGCAAAGATGCGTAAAAATAGATTGAGATGATTGGGACATGTGCAGAGAACGGTTTTTGACTCTATTGTGAGGAGGATTGAAAGAATCATTGTAAAGGGTATGAGTATTAAAAGCTTAATAATGAAAAATACAAATTACAAAAGGGAATTTGTATTTAACCCTTTGTTGATGACAAAATAAAATTACAAATAACAAAACTAATTTAACTTAAAGATTGCTTTGTAACGACAACCCTTTTGTGATATTTCCCCCACAAAGGTACTTGAGTTGAAGCTTGGAATTTCACAATGAGATACAAACAACTCAATATACTTTTAGTACTTAGAGTAAGTATACCACTTAACAACAATGTGTTTGGAAATTATAAGGATTGGAAGCCTTAATCAAAAGTTAATTACTCTCTTGACAAAGCACAAGCAAATGAGAATAGAGTAGAAGAAATCAAGAAAAAGTGTGTCTTGCACTCATCACCAAGACCCTATTTATACTACAAGAATATAGCTTAAGAGTCATGGCACAATAATCACTATTGATGATCATATTGATGGTCATCAATCAATACCATTAATCTATGGTATTCATTAGCAATATCACCATAATAATCCATAATAACACCAGAAATATTGTGGAATTAGTATAGGAATCTAATGCATTCACTCAAAGAAAACCGAATAAATCCCAACGGTCAAAATAGAGGAAAAAGCCGACTTGGCTTTTGCCCCAAACCCAGGAAAGCTGAGTCGGCTTTTCCTGCTGGACAAATGGGTTGTTCTAGAACTTAAAGCCTAGTCGACTTTAGGTTCCCACACATGGACAGCCGAGTCGGCTTTTCTTGCTGACTCGGTTTCCAACTTCCTTTTGTCCTATACTTTGAATCCCTTTTGGACATTGTATTTTAATACATATTGTCCCACTACTTTAGTAGTACTTAGTAATTATTAATTTAGGATTATTAGAAACTAAATGTTCAACAATCCTCCCCCATTTAGGGTATAATAAGCCTCTCATTTACAAAACAAAACTTATAACCCATTTCATGCATCAACACTAATATCCCTACGGATTGAATTAATGCCTAGTACAACACACTTCACAAGTGATCGAGCCAGAATTGATATCCATACGGATTTGAATCAGATGAGCCTTCCAACCACTTGAAGATGAAGTACACACAAAATCAATAACACAAAGTCATTAACCTGACACATTATAAGGCCTTGTCCGTGTCTTATTCATAAGTTTATCATAGTCGATAAGTCAATCTTGACTACTTGAAACGGCCACACTTCAAACTTATATAGGTAGGTTCTTAATACGTATAAAACATATCCTCTTGATTCGGATACAACACCAAGAGCTCTTCAACTCTTGATCTTGAGAACTTTCAATGGACGACTACCTCGTTCATCACGATCCAAGCAACGATGGGTCATTATGCTTGTTGCTTACAAAAATTAAAAGGATTTTACCACATTGAATTCAAGAACTGATGTTACTCATGTGTGAATTGAGCTTTTCCAAATGATCCTTATTGACATAAACCGATTTCAATTGACGCTTGTTCAATTGAATCCCTACTCATGGCTTTCGTAAACGAATCCGCCACATTGAACTTAGTATTCACATAGTCAAAAGTTATGACCCCATTAGTGATAAGTCCTTGCACTAGGCTATGCCTAAGAGAAATATGACGAGACTTACCATTATACACTTGACTATAAGCCCTACCTAAAGCCTTCATGCAATCCGCATGAATCGTCACCGGTGATATTGGCTTAGGTAACAAAGGTATCTCAAACATGAGATTCCTCAACCACTCTGCTTCACTAGAAGCTAAAGCAAGGGCTATGAGCTCCGCTGACATAGTAGACTCAGCTATGCATGTTTGTTTCTTAGAAGACCATTGGCACCTCCCCCATAAACAAATACCCAACCACTTGTAGAAGAATTATCCTCTTCATTTGTGATCCAAATAGCATCGGTATAACCTTCTAAAATAGGAGGTTCACCGCTATAAGCTATACCATAATCCTTGGTATGCAATAAGTATCTTAATACTCTCCTTATCGTCATCCAATGATAGGGACCCGCGTTGCACGTAAATCTACTAAGTTTACCAACCGCAAAAGCTATGTTTGGCCTTGTACAAGTCATGGCATACATCAAAGATCCTATGACCTTTGAATATTCCAATTGAGAAATTGTTTGACCGGTGCTTTATCAAGCATACTAAACCGCTTTAGTATCTTCTCAACATAGTGAGATTGACTTAGCTAAATACGGTTATCTTGTCTCATGATCTTAATACCTAAGATCACATCGGCCTCCCCCATATCCTTCATCTGAAAGGATCTAGACAAAAAATCTTTTGTCTCTTGTACTTGTACTAAACTAGTACCAAAGATGAGCATGTCATCTACATATAGACAAATAATAACTCCATTACCATGGCTATCAAATTTGCTATAAATGCACTTATGGGCTTGATTCAATTTGAATCCAAAGGACAAAATTGTTTCATCAAATTTTTGATGCCATTGCTTAGGTGCTTGTTTAAGTCCATATAAGGATTTAACAAGTTTACACACCTTTTGCTCTTGTCCTTTCAAAACAAACCCTTCGAGTTGTTTCATATAAACCTCCTCATCTAATTCCCCATATAGAAATGTCGTTTTAACATCCATTTGATGTATTTCTAGATGATAGACCGTAACTAAAGCTACCAATAACCGAATAGTGGTTATTCTTGCAACTGGTGCATAGGTATCAAAATGATCGATACCATGCTTTTGTCTAAAGCCTTGTGCCACTAAACGGGCCTTAAACTTGTCAATAGTACCATCAATCTTCATTTTCTTTCGAAAAATCCACTTGCAACCTATTGGTTTACAAGTAGGAGGAAGATCCACTAACACCCAAGTGTTATTACCCATGATGGATTGCATCTCATCATCAATAGCCTCTTTCCAAAAGGTGTTATCATGTGATGCCATAGCATCGCTATAAGTCAATGGGTCACCTTCCACATTAAATAAATATGGAACACTAGAAGATACTTCACTTCTAGTACCTTCAACCAAGTATACTTGGAAGTCCGATCCAAAGCTTTTAGCTTTTCGTTGTCTCTTACTCCTTTTGGGAATAGGATCAACTAATTCTTGTTCATCTAGTTGTTGATTTTGTTCAACACCTAGAGGTGAACCTTGTTGATTATCATCAATATTATCATTGGTACAAACTTGTAGATTTCTTTGTCTACTCAATGATGAAAATCTATTGATGAAAATCTATTTTCATCAAAAATTGCATCTCTTGACTCTATGATCGAATGAATCGACATATAGTCATTTTATTCTATAACATAGAACCTATAAGTTTTGCTATGAATAACATAACCTATAAAAATGCATTCAATTCCTCGTTCACCGAATTTCTTTCTTTTGTTACCGAGCAATCTTACAATAGCCCTACAACCCCAAAGCTTAAGATAGCTTAAGTTTGGTTTCTTTTTGTACCAAAGTTCATAAGGAGTCTCCTTATTTGTTCTCATTGGAACTCGGTTAAGAATGTGACAAGCCGTCAACATTGCTTCACCCCAAAATCCATCACTCAAACCTGAGTAGGATAACATGGAATGGATCATCCTTGTAGAGTACGGTTTTTCCTCTCCGCCACACCATTTGATTGTGGTACGTATCCGGCGGTTGTTTCATGTATAATGCCCATTGAGTTAAAATAGCTTGGATCATAAAATTCACCTCCTTTATCGGTTCTTAACCTTTTAAGTTTACTATCAATTTGTATTTCTACTTCATTTTTGTAAATCTTAAAGTGATCAAGAGCCTCATCTTTTGTATGTAAAAGATATACATAACAAAACTTGGAAAAATCATCAATAAAAGTTATGACATATTTCTTATTTCCCGATGACGGTGTACTATGAAAGCCACAAAGCTCACTATGAAATAATTCCAAAATTTCGGATTTTCATTCAAGACTTTAAAGGGTGTCCTTGTGATCTTATTTAGCATGCACGTTTTGCAATTTTTAGACATTTTAACACACATAGGAATCAAATCATGCTTAGACATAAAAGAAATTTTATCAAAATTCACATGTCCTAATTTAACATGCCACAAGTAATGTAAATCATCCTTATCATACATGCTTGAAACATTACATATAAGGTTCTTATTTAAATCCAAAGACAACTTAAACAAACTATTACATAAGAAAGCACGTCCTACAAACAAGTTACTCTTAGAGATAATACACCTATCGGCTTCAAATACTAATTTGTAGCCCAATCGATTTAAAATTGGACCCGAGACAAGATTTTTACTAATTTCGGGTGCATAGTAAACTTCCCTTAAAACTAAGGGATTCCCCGAAGTAAATAATAGCTCAATTTGTCCATTGCCTTGGACCATGATAGGTGCGTTGTTTCCCATAAAGAGATGTTCCTCATCAACCACCTTGTGAAAGGTTTTGAACCATGTTGTATAATTACACACATGTCTCGAAGCCCACGAATCGATCCACCAAGACAAAGAATCATCCTTGATTTGAAGGGTCTTTGCTTGCAGAAGCTTGACCATTCCCCTTTGCCTTCTTTTGCTTGTTCTTGAAAACAAAGCAATTTTTTTTCGGTGTCCGGGCTTACCACATTCCCAACATACCTTTTCGGTATTTGAGACAATGGCCTTCCCCTTTGAAGAATCAAATTTCTTCCTTTTCTCTCCGGATTGGGATGGTCTCCCTTCCGCAACCATGTTGATGGTTCCAACATTAGGATTTTCATCCTTCCGATTCTCTTGAATCCTTATGCTAGACTCAACAACAATATGTTGACCAAGATCAGAGAGTGTAATCTCCTCTCTTTTATACTTTAAAGCATGTCTAACATCCCTCCATGAGGGAGGCAACTTGTCTATAATGCTTGAAACAAGAAAAACTTCATCTATCTCAATTTTATGTAATTTTAGGTTAGCATGCATTCTTTGCAACTCATGAAATTGATCAATAATAGGGCGGTTTTCTACCATCTTATAAAAATTAAAATTACTTACAAGAAACTTTTTGGAACTTGCATCCTCCGCCATGTATTTGTTCTCCAAGGAGTCCAATAATTCCTTAGCGGACTCATGCTACTGGTAGATATCAAATAGCGAATCTTGCATTCCATTGAGAATATGGCCCCGACAAATGAAATCATCATTTTCCCACTTACTTCTCCTCCTTGTTTGCTCAAGAGTTTCATTTTCCGTCTTCTTCGGTTTAGATGTACTTATCACATAATTCACCCTCAAAGTAGTTAAGAGAAATAACATCTTCTTTTGCCAACGTTGAAAATCGACACCGACAAACTTATCCAACTTAGCAAAGTTAGATGTAAAATCCTTAATAGTTGCCATCCCGAAGAAGTATATCATAAAAGATTATTAAAAGCTTAATAATGCAAAATACAAATTACAAAACGGAATTTTTATTTAACCCTTTGTTGATGACAAAATGAAATTACAAATAACAAAACCAATTTAACTTGAAGATTTCTTTGTAACGACAATCGTTACCCGGAAACTTGATACTAGTTGTAGGCGTGTGATCACTTTCCTTTTGTGATATTTCCCCCCACAAAGGTACTTGGGTTGAAGCTTGGAAATTCACAATGAGATACAAACAACTCAATATACTAATAGTACTTAGAGTATACCACTTAACAACAATGTGTTTGGAAATTATAAGGATGGGAAGCCTTAATCAAAAGTTAATTACTCTCTTGACAAAGCACAAGCAAATGAGAATAGAGTAGAAGAAATCAAGAAAAAGTGTGTCTTGCACTCATCACCAAGAACCTATTTATACTACAAGAGTATAGCTTAAGAGTCATGGCATAATAATCACTATTGATGATCATATTGATGGTCATCAATCAATACCATTAATCTATGGTATTCATTAGCATTATTCACCATAATAATCCATAATAACACAAGAAATGTTGTGTGATTAGTATAGCAATTCAATGCATTCACTCAAAGAAAACCGAAAAATCCCAACGGTCAAAACAGAGGAAAAAGCCGACTCGGCTTTTACCCCAAACCTAGGGAAGCCAAGTCGGTTTTTCCTGCTAGACAAATGGGTTGTTCTAGAACTTAAACCCTAGTCGGCTTTAGGTTCCAACACATGGACAGCCGAGTCGACTTTTCTTGCTGACTCGGTTTTCCAACTTCCTTTTGTCCTATACTTTGAATCCCTTTTGGACCTTGTATTTTAACACATATTGTCCCACTACTTTAGTAGTACTTAGTAATTATTAATTTAGGATTATTAGACAAGAAATGTTCAACAATGAGAAGTCGAGGAAGACGTATGAGAACTTGGAAGGAGCAAATAAAAGTTGACTTGCATGAGTTACACCTCTTTGAGCACCTGACCAAGAAAAGGGGTAGTGAAAAACCCCTTATTTGTCTTTTAGATTACTTATTTCCTTTCGCTTGCCTATTGGTTTTCGTGTTTTTCTTTCACATTTATCTCTATTTATGCTTTTCATTTATGTTTAAGGGTCCTGCTTGTGAGATAAGCTGCAGGCTTACAGAGTTATCTGTAACCTCACTCAGTCCTATTCGTTGCAAGAACTTCTCTTGATGTTTCTCGAGTTGAAAGATTCTTTGGTCCAGGCTTGCGGAGTTAGCTTCAGCTTCACTCAGTCCTATTCATTGCAAGAATTTCTCTTGATATTTCGCGAGATGAGGGATTCTTTGGTCGCTCTCTCCTTCATGTGTATGAGTTGCCTCCTTTCTTTCCTCCCTGACCCTATTCATAGTTTTTCTATGCATGGGATACATTGGGTATGCTGATGATGATGATTTTTCATTCACTGAAATTATTATATGGAATCTTTAACCATTGGGGTGTAAAGATATTTGAAGAGGATTTGAAATCTTTAACTACTCCCTATGACTTAAGTTTTAGTTATAGCCTTATCACCAATCCTACACCTTGCTTATTTCAAAAGTACTTTGAACAGTTATTGATGCCAATAATGTTTCGCCTATGATATACTCCCTTCAATTCATTTTAATTGTCCTATTTTTTTTCACACTTGTCAAGGTAACATTTTGATTCTTAATATCTCTAGTTATGCTAAAATAAAAATTATGAAAAGTTGATATGAATATTTCTTGGATTGAGACGAATCAAACAAGATCTCACTCACATAACTATGTTTTAACTTATAGATTAAGAATAAAATACAAATTAAAAGAGATTGATGAATAGTGTGAAAAAGCAAATGTAACAATTGAAATGAATTGGAGTGAGTACTTTATACAAGGAATCGTTGTAATTAATATCTAGGTTCCTACAAAATTAACTCAAAGTGAGGGTTTCAACAAATGAGGAGACAACATTAACTTTAAAGGCTCGCTTAGGTTGAATGTAAATATTTAATGGGTAAATAAAAGTCAAAGTATGAAAACAAAGCTAGATATATAGAGGATATATGAATTTGATTGTTAAAAAAGTGAAAGAATTAGTTAGAAAGCAATGAAAAATGGATAATATGACAATTGATTTTCTCATTTTTAGTGTAAATTTACCTTAAGGGACGGTGGGCGAATACATTCCTCCAAATGAGGAAAATAATCCTTCTTTTTCATTCATTTTTTTAATTTAATCTCAGTCTATCTATTTCACAATTATTTCAATTACTTTATTTACACCTTTATTTATCTTTATTCCATTAGTTTGACTTTTTTTACCCTTTTAAATATTTACACTCAATCCAAACGGACATTTGATATTTTATAGTTAACAAGTAACAACCCATCATAATTCATGTTAATGGTTAAAGATGAAGAATTCAATACCATTCTTCACGAGATTGATTACCCAATATCATGTGATATGATTATACCCTACACAATATGGATCAAATACAATTGGGAATCCCTTAAAGTCAAATTTCAAGGAATTTTGATTGAACAAGATGAAAAGAAAAGAGAA
The DNA here is from genome assembly GCA_019425755.1 of Amaranthus cruentus. NCBI lineage: Eukaryota > Viridiplantae > Streptophyta > Magnoliopsida > Caryophyllales > Amaranthaceae > Amaranthus > Amaranthus cruentus. The sequence continues at coordinate 10,437,272 of CM033455.1, forward strand.
AAGAGGGAAAACATGTGCACACAAAGTAACTAGTATATAGTGGAAATATATTTAGATATGCCATCTTTAAAGAACCTTTGATTGATAAAAGGAACCAAAAATCAATAAAAGAGGAGAGAGAAAATTATTTATTTTTCAAAATAAATTGATAAACTCTGATGCACTAAGTAGATGCCATTGCCTGCCAAAAATAAATCACTTTTAGAAGAGACTAGATAAATTAATATGAATTTGAAATTTTGTAGTAAAATGAAAACACAAAAGAAGGGAATCCAATGATGATAATTGAGAATAAGCATATCATATGGCAGTGACCCATTTATTAGTGTCATTGCACATGATTGATATAATGTGTTATTGTCATTTGTCTTTGCCAAATCAACTCATTTTTCTTATTATTAAGGAAAGATTGTTGTTGGTTTCTACACAATATGAGACACTTTGTATTTGTATAGTCATTCTAATATCATTGTTTACACATGGCTGAATGTGAATGTGATTGTGATTGTGAGGAAGAACAAGACACAAATCTTCAGTTCTTGTTTAGGTATGGCTTATGCTTTGCCCATTTTTCAGGAGACACCCCCATTATTTATACACGCCTTTTCCAATCACAAACAGCCGGCCCCACCCTGTTTTAGTCTCCGGATAGCCAGTAGAGTTTACGACACAAGTCAAGGTGATGCGAGCCGACTACCAGAAGGGTGTGCTATTGCCAATTGAGCAAACCCAAGACCACACTCCAGTAATTACGTGTTTAACAGAAACAGATCAAAACTAATAAGAATATTTAATCCAGGAACTATGAAGTTTATAAGCTATGAACATTCCTACCAGTGATATGAAAGAATTCTTATCATATTATAACGAAACCCTCCTTGCACTTGGCTCCTTCTGTGGATAAAAAACCTTCCCTTTGTGGATATATAAATCTCATATCAGAAAACTGCATAACTACTAGTCTACTAATCAAGATTAGCACGGAAGCCAATTAAACAACTGCGCGTTAAATGGAACTCTTTAAAAAAATTAAAGTCGAACCCAAAGACCGAAATATATCCAATAAACTGTATTACATATTTTCAATGTTATTTGTAAAGGAAATCGAATCTTAAAACTATATGTATGTATCATAATAAAACATCTCCAAAACATTGATCCTTAGGTACAAATTACAACTCAAATTCAAATTGTTTTACAAATAAATTCCAATCAAGGACCAGGTAAAGTTAGTAAAACGCGGAGCAATCTAGTCGAGCAATGTTAGCTAAAAACCTAGTCACCGATTATGTCTTGCCAGTTGCTACAATGCAAATGTATGTTTACCTCATTGATAGTGTAATCATCTATAGCCTTTGCCCTTTATAAGATGATGATTGGCAGGTATGAATTGGGATGGTTGCTCATCCAACAAGTCCTACTCCTCTTTATCTCCACTCCCTGATTTGGTTTGGTTCATACTTGCTTTAGCCTGGGCCACAAATGTTGGATCTGGCTCGTGCTTATCCGAAGGCTCTTTCATTGCCAAGTATATGTAAAATGCAATTACCACATTGACAGAAAACACAGCAAGAAAACCACCCACTAGAGTCTGATGATAAGGGGAAAGCTGCGATATTCCTGGTACATATCAATAAAATTTGAAATGAAAAACATGTTCAAAACTAATTGCATCCATTCAAAATGTAACAAGAGCAATAGCACTATGCATACATCAAAAGTAGGAGTTCAGGATAACAATGTAGCATCTAAGTACAATACAACACTTCAGTAAATGGAATAACATTGACCAACAGCTATTGTATAGCAACATGCCCGTACAAAAGAAATGAAAAGCAATAACACCAAAAGTAACATCTTTATAAAAACACACGGAAGGTAAAGACTAAAAGAAAATTATCGAGTAAAGATAGCGAATTTCAATACAAACTCAGTGTTTGTGAGTTTCAGTTCAATTAAGTGATTGAATTCAATTGCCATCTCGATAAAGGCATATTATAAATTTTACATGCATTCTTAAAGCGTGAATTATCTCAAACCACCAAAGAATGTATAAGCAAAAAACAAATTAATCAAGCATCATATTCTTTTTCCCAAGTCACATAAATTTACACTGATAAATATCTTTGACACTAGTTTCCACACAACAAAATTCTCCACTAACCTATCAAAAGACAGTGACATTTCTTCCTTCAAACATTGTCCCTCGGGGAAACCTTTGTTAATGGGACCAATCATCAAAGAACCATTTAATTTCTTATAGCAAAATAAGGCAACAAATTCTTAAGAAAACCAACAGCTTGAGAATACATAGCCATTGAAGGATAAAATGATCCTAGCCTACGCGCTAATATTAGTACTTTCATGTTACTAAAGCATACATTGTGTAGGGATAAACATATAGTCATACACTTTAATGTAAAAATATGACACCACTATGCAAGGATAGTCATAACCGGGTACCTGGCATTTCAGGTATCCGGTGAGTTGAGTAATTATTTCAACGGCCCATGTCTCAACCCAAGCCATTAGTATACCCGCTTATCGGGTCCCCGAATTATTCAGGATTATATTATAACATTACAATATTGAAGTTAGAAAGTAGCAAAGGATCATATTATAATTTATGACTACTCATATGAACAGCTAGTAGGTGCTCTTCCCATTCTTGTCGAACACAATTATAAATCAAATACTATATTAAGAACTAGATTCAACTAGTATTACTTAATGATCATAAATAGATAGAAAAAAATACAAAACATACACTAAAATACCATGAAAATACTCTAAAGTTACAAAATACTCAAAAATACTCCAAATTTATGGACAACAATATCAAAGATCGAAAAAATGGGGATCGGGGTTTTACGTAAGGACCAAAAAAGGAAAAGAAAAAACAAACGCCCTAGAGTATCGCTTGAGACTGTTATGTGAACTCGAGGTGTTGAATCTTGTCATGTTCGAAGTTAAAATTGAGAAGCTAGGGCTTCTTGATGATGGTTAGAGTTAGGGAGATGGAAATACCATAATGCCATGTTTGGGGACAATGATTTCATTTGGAAATTTAGAATTGACTCAAATATAGTTTGCCAAATCAAAAATTTTCAATTTTAGATTTGGATCAAATTCCACCATTGTTTTTAAAGTAGTTTATATTGAGAATTTGAGAATGAGAACCCAAACCTTGTCATTTTCAGATTCTCCATTTATGATTTCATAATTGAAATCTATAATTTGAATAGTTCCCAAACACTACATAAATGAAGAGTTAGAGATGGAAAACGGCGCTTTGAGAATTGAAGAACAAGGATCAAAAATAAGGGACGGGTTAGATCTTAAGGATATATTAGCTTGTTAGGATTATTTTTATCCCATTTTGTAGCACAGTTGTCACATGCGAATTGCCATTATTTTTATAAAAGACTAAAAACATTCATAAACGAATCTAACAGGTACTCATATAAAAGTATCAAGTGGCCATTACCCAGCCCAGTTTATGCGGGTCGGGCCCAACTTGAGATTTTTTATTTTTCCTTAAAACCGACCCGATATTAAGGGTTCGGGTCAACGAGTCGACAGGTCGGCTCACTCGGGTCGGATTTTCTAATGTGAGTTTTACACTGTACAAATCAAGTGTTCAAGACGCCCTAAAAAAAGTCAAATGTTGCAAGACAAGTCAAAGGAAACTACAAGTCCATATGATTATTATGGTCAAGGCGTTGAAAGTATGTCCGAGTTAAGGGTTCGAAATAATCTCTACAAAAAAAAATTGTGTATGTTCTAAGTGTCCAAGGTATCATCAACTAGAAACAAAGTCAAGAAGAACCAAGCGAGTATACATAACATGAGAAATGAAGAGCCAAACCATACTAATGTTGAAATGAGTGCATCCATGGGCAATATAAGGAAGTTTGAAGATGATGATTGTGAAATTCTTGAAATACTTAATCATCATTATTTTATAGTTAAAAGGATTAATGTGTTGAATGTCCACACAGAGCCAAAATTAAAATAGCTTAGAGACATAAACACCATTTTGGGAAATATTTTTAAGTGAACACCATAGTAGGAATTTTTTTCTTTTTCAACTCCATTTAGGCAAATCATTCAAGAGATAAAGGAAACCAACAACCACATTCATTAATCCATCATTAGTAGCCTTATAAACAAACTATTCATGAAGCTTGATAGAGAAGACTTAAAAGCCTCTAGAAATTCGTCCAAGAAGCTAGAAAATGAAGAGTTTTCTTATCATAATTAAGTCATGAATCCCTGTAATAAGTTTGCTTTTAATGCAACATAGTTTGATTAAGGACTCTTAGTTTAAGTTCAATGAGCCTCATATAAAAAAACGAGTTCAACGAATCTAGTTATATTTGGATAGTCAAGGTGAATACTTTGTTTGATTAATAAGTTTTATTTTTAAGGAGTCAAAGAATTGAGATAGTGAAGAGCATGCAATAAAAACTCCCCTATTACATTACGTAACGCCTGTTATATAATCTGTTTTAAAGTTGTCGCGACGTTAAATGTCGTGTTGCCGTTATATAACGTGTAACACCAGTCATTTTCATGTTATAACGATATTTCACACTTCCCGTTAAAATTTCAATAATACCCATTAACTTTAATTATTACGATTACTTAAATCATACTTATAATTTTAGTTGATAAACAAAATAATTAACTAACAACTAATAAGTCGATTAATTATACACTAAAAAAATCTCAAATATTGCAATTATAGTTGCATATTATTGCATAATAATAATAGTTTAACAACAAAAAGGCAATTATAGGTTCAAAACTCTTTTTATGTAATTTTTTTTCTAAAAACATCGCATCGGCCGCGATTTGCGTTATTTCTCTGCTATAGTCGTTTTCCGCGACACCGCAATTGTTTCAGCAAACGCATCCATGACATCGATTTTTTCCATGTTGAAGAGTCACCAAAGAAGGGGGCGTATAGGTTGATGTTAGATATTCTTCTATAAATAGAGTTGTCCGTTGATATTGGAGCCAATTTTCCTTTGTAGAAATTTATCTTGAACAAACTGTGTATTGCCCAAACCTTCAATTAAGGTTAATTATGAAAACTAGATTATAGATTAAAAACTTTTGGAAGTGTATCTTTTAAAAGAGCTTAAAGATCTCAATTGCTCCAAGGTGTGTCCAAAGATATTTCGAGTATTTTCCATGATTCCATCAAATTATCCTTAATATATCCTTTTATTTTTAAGCTCTTACGAGCTAGATCTTAATCCACCCAATCCACATGCATTGGCATCAGAGAAAGGGATTAAGCATTAAAGAACTTGTTCTTTGTGCTTGCCGACAAAAAATTTCAAAACCATCGACCATAAAAAGCCTAAAAATGAAAATTGAAACTTAATCCGTAAGACAGCTCTGTAGGGGTATGCTTCCTTTTTTTTCATCCCATTTACATAATTCTTTTATTTTTTGAGTCTTTTTTCATAATCTATCAACCTACTATTTAAGAAATTTCAACTATTTCTAGGCTCTAGCTAACTAGGCAGATTTTTTACATTTGTGCAAAAGTGCTTGTGTTGAAAGATTTGTTTGCTTATGTTAAAAATGGATAATTTGCAAGGTTATATGTATATGAAAGAGTGTGAGGTGGCCATTGATCTATTTATCATGTTTATGGACGGATATACCATATATGTTCAAAATCATAGTTATATTCGGAGAAAGGAAACTCCATAAGATGTTTTCCAAAGTAGCCAAAAGTTACAACAACAGAAGCAATTGTCCAATATAGGTTGGATTTAGAGGGAGGTCAGTGATGTCAATTGACATCACTTAAATATTAGGACAAAAAAAAAGTAGTAACAAGTAAGTTGGTTCATTGAATAGAGTGCTTGTCTTTTAACTATTTGGCCCAAGGTTCAAGCCTCTACAGCCCTTTTTATGGGGTTCAATATAAACAGATATAAGGCAACTAAATAATGAGAAATCGACTATTTTACCACCATTCACCATTTTTCTCCCTCCTCCCTTGCTCCCTTTAGATCTTCATAAAGCCCATTAGCCCACTACCAACACTCTCGTTTGGTATCTCTAGTTTGCCTTTTCCCTCACCACCCAAGTGTCGGCGACACTGTTGTCACTCGACAAGTAGAGGCTTGAACCGTGGGTTCCTTGAATCTTTTCACGTTGGTAAATTTCATCACTTTTTGATTTGATGCCAAATCATGACTCTAGTTTCCTTAAATTGTTGGGTCTATTGCATTTTTATGTTATTTTTGTTAGTGGGTTCCTTTATAATGTTCATTTGATTAGTTCTCTGAAAATACTTGGGTCTATAATCTATTGCATTTTTATAATGTTCATTTGAAGGATTGAATCATAGTTGTTTCAATTTATCTGATTAAATTTGTATTTAGATATGATATTATAATTTTTGACTCAATCATTCAAATTGTCTGATTCATAATATTTTAGGTTATTTGTTGGCATTTATATTTGGTTTATATTGAATTTTAGTTAGCATATAGGATTTGTTTTGTTTCAATGACTTGCTATAATAATATTTTTGAGTGGAATGAAAAGGTACAAGTTTAAGAAGAGTATTGGGAGCCTCATTGTTCTCTTTGATTGAATCATTGACAAGTTAAATTGAAACAACTTGAAATGCACTAAATCGTCTCTTAAAAAGAATAAAGTATAAAAAAAAAGAAATATATTTTGAATGTGATTTGGTTCAAAGTTCATTAAATGATGACATTATGTTTCCGCTTTAAAATAAAGTATTTGATGGACAAGACTCAAAGCCTTAGAAAAATCATCCAAGCAACTAAAAAGTGAAGAATTCTCTTAGAATAAATTAAGTCATAAATCATGTAATAAGTTGCTTTTAATGCGACATAATTTATTTATGGAGTCTTAGTTGAATTAATATACCTAGTCAACTTGGGACGATTTATGTGAGCTTAGTTTAATTTATTAGTTTTATATATTTTCAAGGAGTGAAAGAGTTAGTTACGTAAAGTGTCGTCAAAGAAGAGGATGTATATGTTGATGCTAGATCACCTTCCATAAAAAGGTTTGTAATGCTTCATTTTAAAGCAGTGAATTGATCAACAAAACCTTTACTTTGTGGAATATCTAACGAAAAATGGTGTGTAGCTCAAACCTTCAATTAAGGGAAGTAATTGATTTGAGAATTTTGTTCAAGTGTCATTCAAAGAGCTTAATGATTGTAGATGCTCCTAAATGTATTCAAAGAGTTCTTGATTATTAACACTAAATTATCCTTTTTCCATCCTTTTATCCTTAACTTCTTATATGCTAGATCTTACCTCCATCCCATCCCCATCACCTCCTCCCCCACCAACAAATCAAAAACATGAAACCAGAAAGAATCAATTCCTTTGTATAGTCAAGGATTCAACATCTCTAGAGTCAGTATAGCCACCTTAGAGACAAAGATAATACTTTCCCAAATATTAGGCTAGCCAAGAGCCTAATAGCTAAACACATTATTATTAGCTATTGGGTATAGATGTCAAGGGGTTGACTGAAATTAACCAACAAATGCTTCCAACTATAGTCGTAGAAGGCACAAGGCACCCTAACACGCTAATAGTTCCCAAATAGTAGGCTATTGGCATCAAATGAAGATGTTAACCTTTGCATGTGAGGCACCCCACATGAAAAAACACTAAAACCCACACCAAAAAAAATAAGAAAACCTATAAGCAAGAAAAATAAAGACAAGAGAACAAAAGTGAAAACATAATTGGCGGGTTCTCGCATCAAATGGGCTTGTTCTGAGGCTAAAACTAAAAGGGCACTTGACTTGGGCGTTGTAAAGCATTTAGAGTCGGTTGCCTTACGAAATCACCTAGCCTAAACCTATTAAGTTGGTCAACTCCTTGCCTGCCGAACGCTCACGTTTTTAAAACTAAGCTTCCAATACTCCTTTTGTAAATTGAAAACCCAAAGATCTTTAATGACATGCTTCCATTAAAAAAAAGTAAACTTGCAAGAGTCGAGGCTTTAAAAAATACTAAGGCTAATTCCTAACCCGTGTATCATCAAACAGAAAAAGTATAGGTCTCAAGTCAACCGATGTTGTAATAGCACTACAAGGTTGCAGAGACCTATACCAAATAGAGGATAACCGTAGACCTATCTACACTTTTCGGCTCAACCTCAGGTATCTTGTCGAGATTTTGTGTATTGTCAACACCAAACAAATGAGGTGTTTGAGAAGCCTATGTCTTCCTCACAATTAAACCACCCATAGGCGTATTAAGACTAAAGAATCCAATATCATAACATAGTGATCAACACTCACCAATCCCAAAGATACCTTCTAATTTAAGCAAAACTAAATATCATAATAAAATGTGGCTAAAATGTCCTTTAGCAGCAATGCGCTACTTGCCTGTTGGAAATATTAAGGCGAACAAGCCTATAAAATAACTAGATACAAGCAAGATGCTTCAAACAAGAGAAGCAAAAAAAAGGTTAATGGGTCGTTGAAGCTTATAACTCCTACAAAATTTACACCAATAACAAAAATAAATATCTTATAAGCATCTTACAAGGCAAGGTAGTCACAATTCACCATTTTCAAAGTCTATGGTGTGAAAAACCATAAGCTTAGAAAGTCTCTTGACAATCGGCAAAAAAATAAATAATTAATAGTTCAAATTCAACAAATCAAAGCTGCCACGTCTTAATTAAAGAAAAAACTCAAAAAACATAGGTCATACTTAAGGATGTGTCAAGGCATAAGTTATAATCCAAGGCCCACATTCGTGATTTTTAACTTCCTATAAACAAGCGTAGAAGCTCCATCACTCACAAGAAAAAACTTCATGTATTAAATGGTGATCTCCTCTCTATCCTCAAACCAACTTTAGCTATGGTTATCACTGAATATTATAAACCAAGGATACAATGATCAATTCTCAGCACATATACACAAGTAGTAACCAATCTTAATAACTACAAATTGACAGTGATGTACGACACCCAATGACCCAAAACTTTTTTCTCTAACGGTTGGTTAGTAGTACTAAATGGTGGTAATGAGAATGATTTAAAGAGTATAATTTCATCAAAATTTCCATATTATTCCCATGATGATGAAACTTTGAACACAATTTTTTTTTTTCTACAAATTTCCATTACCAACTAATACCACCTCTCATAATGGTAATACATTGGAATGAATTTTATGATGAAAATGAGATCGTTGAAGTTGTACAAGCATGGCCATCAAGATAGCCAACATATTTATCAATTAAAATTACACTAGTTTCAAAGTTTATTACAACTAACCAAAAGAACCGTAAGAGATATCTCAAAAATGAGCTTTTTAGTACATCAATTTTCTTATAACCATACAACAAGCTAAAAACAAAAGCAACTAAGTGTAGGCCACCTGGCTTGTCTTTCATGAACTGAGTAACAAAAATCTAATATTATTCTCAGGTAGGGTACGTTAACAGTAAACACGATTTTCATCATGCCCTACTATCTCAAGGATCATAGACAACAATCATCACTCATCACAAAAATAAAAAGTAACAATGCCCTATGAAAAATTTAAAATGAATCGTTGGTATTTAAATGGATTACCTGGAAACATATTGTTTTGAAAGCCATATACAATAGCAACCGGAAGAATCCACATGAATATTGAGGCAACAAAAAACTTCTTCACTACTTCAGATGATCTCACCATAGCCTTAAAGCACTGCAACATATATACAACAAGATATAATCATCAACTACTATGATATATTTGCATGAAGACTATCAAATGTGTAGTTAAAATATGCTTAAACATGAAAAACAATGAGCTGATGAGAAGGATTATTATAAAGGTTGCAAACCTACACGACACAAATCAATAAGCTATAAGTCACACCATACTAATATTATGTCTCCATCATAACTTTTATAAGCTATCAAGAAGAAAAATGTTTTATTAAGTCAACCTTTTGGGAGGTATTTTAGCAAGAAAACTTATTGATTGATTATCCCCTAGGTGCAACAGGAGTATAGAAGTAATAGCAATATCCACCATTGAAAATCGGTCTTCGAGACGAGCTTGTTTTAACAAAGTTTAATGGTACATTATACAAATATCTTATAGATTTATTGTTGTACCTTTTTCTTAACAGAGACTAGTTATGACAGAACACATTTTGTTTATATTTACAAAATAAGCAGAATTGTCATTCCACTTGTTAGAGCAAGACCCGAATCTCCCTCATGTGGAGAGGCTTCGGGGTGCCTTGATAAGGGTACGAAGAAGAGCAATGGTAAGGATCGAAGTGATGATGGTCATGTGAGCAAGGCAACAGCAACAAGAAGCTACTAAAGAAGTGCTCGACTGATCGAGCTTGTATGGACAGGTCGAGCAAATGGGTCGAGCAAAGCAAGGGCAGCAGGTCAGAGAGTTTTGGACCACCACTCGACCAGGTCGAGCCGTCCTGCTCGAGTCGAGCGACGAGCAGGTCCCCATAGCGCATGTTTCTGTTTTGCTTTGAAATGTTTGTGGACTTTAAGCCATTTTGTGTTGGGGCTTCTAATATGTTGATAGGCTATATAAGAGGGCTTAGAACATAACTAGAAGTAAGTGGTGAGGGTCGTGAGGCTAATACACATTGGTAGGCTAGGGTTTAAGAAACCAAGAGAGTCTATTCTTCTTTATATTAGATTGTGGGTGTCTTCCATTGTTGAATGGATTCATCATCTTGAGAGTTTGTTCTCAAGTGTGTTTGGTTATTCATTAGTGTAATGTTGATTCCATTAATGAAAGTAATGATCTTTTGAGGGGGAGATGTCATTTGATACCTCATAACAACTTGTTTGTTGTTTGTTTGTTATTCTCTTGATTGTCCTCTGTTTTTTAATCATCTTCTACATCTAGTTTCTACCATTGTTGGGTCCTAAACTTTCTCTTTCAATTGGTATCAGAGCTTGGTGTGTTTCCTTGGGGTATTGAGTGAAGGAAGGCTTGGAGATAGGTAGAAAAGAGATGGTGGAAGTTGAGAAGTGTTTGGATGGTTTGTTGAAGCCATTAGGGTTTGTTGAAACTTTAGTGAGAGAAAAACAATAAGTATTCAAGAGATGGAGAGATTGTTAATGGAGTTCTCAAGAGAGGAGAGCTTATTAACAATGGTTGTAGAGCAAAGACTAATAATAGAGTCTTTGTTATTGAGAGTTGAAAAACTAGAGGGAGCTACTAGGTGTAGTAGCATTGTTGTGGAAGTATCATCCATGGGGGTTGGTATGAAAGTTGATGATACTCCATCTATGAGAAATGGAAAAGTCATCAAGAGAAATCCATCAAAAGAGAGGGAAATCGGAGCCAAGAAGGCAAGGGTTGATTATGGGGATAAGGTGTGCTTCCATTGCCACAAGAGAGGCCATATTCAATACACTTGCAACAAGTTGAAGAAAGACCTTAAAAGCTTGAAGCTTTTGAGGGAAATGATGAAGCCAACAATGGAGGTTGGTGATGGTTAGAACCTCAAAGGGAAGAAGAGTGAAGCTCCATTTGAGAAGGTGAAGAAAGCAACAACTTTGGTGAAAGGAGTTGCAAAGAAGAAAGAGCTCCCAAACATTAATGAGGGTCTTGTGAAGAAGACCAAGAGTGATGTTGATGTTGGTCATGTGCTATTGGCCAAGTGTGATGATGATGGTGATTAGGTGTTTGACTCCGTACACCTATATCATATTTGTAGAGACAAGAGCTTGTTTACAAGGGTGATGGCTTGTTACTTGTGAGCATGAGAGAGTGACCTTGCCTAGTGGTGAAGAAGTTGTGATTGAGGCCATTGGTGAGGTGCATTTGAGAATGCACAATGGCATTGTGAGGAAGCTTGTGAGCATGAGAGAGTGACCTTGCCTAAGATGATGAGTAATCTAATCTCATTGAAGAGATTAGAGAAGATTGGGTACACCATGAAGAATCAAAGTAATGGAGTCTTGAAGGTGGCAAAGGGGTGCTTGGTGCACTTGATGGGTGTGATGGGCATTCATGGACATGTGTTGCTAAGGAGTGGAGTTTTGCATCATGTTGAGAGGGGTGCAAGGCCTAAGTCACTAAGGAGAGTGACATTTGATAATGGTGGCCACAATGATAAATGGTGCACAAAGGATGTTGATAATGGGTTTGGTCTTGAGGGGGTGGCAAGACCTAAATCCTATGTTGATGTATTGGTTGGGACACCAAGAGTGGTGTCACAAGTTGATCGAGGAGATTAGGGCTTGCGGAGGAGATTAATAGAGTAAGACCCGAATCTCCCTCATGTGGAGAGGCTTCGAGGTGCCTTGATAAGGGTACGACGAAGAGCAATGGTAAGGATCGAGGTGATAATGGTCATGTGAGCAAGGCAGCAGCTGCAAGAAGCTACTGAAGAAGTGCTCGAATGATCGAGCTTGTATGGACAGGTTGAGCAAATGGGTCGAGCAAAGCAAGGGCAGCAGGTCAGAGAGTTTTGGACCACCGCTCGACCAGGTCGAGCCATCCTGCTCGAGTCGAGCGACGAGCAGGTCCCCACAGCGCACGTTTTTGTTTTGCTTTGAAATGTTTGTGGGCTTTAAGCCATTTTGTGTTAGGGCTTCTAATATGTTGATAGGCTATATAAGAGGGCTTAGAACATAACTAGAAGTAAGTGGTGAGGCTAATACACATTAGAAGGCTAGGGTTTGAGAAACCAAGAGAGTCTCTTCTTCTTTGTATTTGATTGTGGGTGTCTTCCGTTGTTGAATGGATTCACCATCTTGAGAGCTTGTTCTCAAGTGTGTTTTGTTATTCATTAGTGTAATGTTGATTTCATTAATAAAAGTAATCATCTTTTGATGAGAGGTATCATTAGATACCTCATAAACAACTTGTTTGTTGTTTGTTTGTTATTCTCTTGATTGTCCTCTGTTTTTTAATCATCTTCCACATCTAATTTCTACCATTGTTGGGTCCTAGACCTTCTCTTTCACCACTACCCAAACTAAACCCTTCCAGTAACTTTTCAATAATCATAAACTATACTAAAACAATATCTTAATGTGACACGTGTCACTACCATAATGACTTGTTTCCCGCCGAAAACACTTCTCTAAAAAATTATTCAGCGCATTTATCACAATTATTACAATTGCCTTCAAATATGTTTATTGTCATATTACAATTACTACATGGGTTAGTATTTTGAGAAGTATTCTTGGTTGACTAGCTACAATTATTACAATAGCCTTCAAATAAGTTTCTTGCTATATTACAATTATTACAATTGCCCACAAATAAATCATCTTACCGGACCAAAATCAGCCAATTTCAAGACAATTCCTTGCCAAGTTGCCATATTAAATTATAATTACCCGTGCAGATCACTCCAAAATATTTTTAGAATTATTTTTAGTTGACTAAAAAATTGTTAATTGCCGCCTTTAAATCAATTGTCAATTGAATTACTAATTGGCTGAATCAATTCAAAATATTTATAGAAATATTATTTGTCTAAATCAATTAAAAACAATGAATAACTTTAGCATAATATCAATCAGTATAATTTTAATATTGTTGATTGAATATTTAGCATGATATCAGTGGATATATAATAATTCAGTATATCAATTAGTATAGAGATATTATTATTTGTCTAAATCAATTGAAACTAATTATATTTAAGACTAAATATCATTTGTTTATAATGCTTTTAAAAATCTAACATGCATGTTTCTATTTAAACATAAATAAATCCATGTAGCCTGACTACAATCTGTTCTTCCACGGTTTACAATCTGTTCAACATTGAATTAATTAAATCTTATGAACAATTATTAAAACTCTTTAATTTTTTTAGCAACCAAAAAACAAAAAGATAAAAGTGAACTAACATATGATTTTCTGGATCAAAAAGCCAAAGATGAACAATCTTCAAAAGTTTCACTTCTTCAAAAATATCTTCAAAAGTTTCAATCTTTCAATTAACCGATTAGAATCAAATTGAAGACAAAACCATAGAATAAGAAATTTAGAGATTATGTCAAAAACGGCTCGCATAGAGATGAAGATTTGATTGAGTTATCCCAAATATACAGAGGAGAATAAGTAGGGTTTTCATTCGGTCTATTATATCATGGGTAGGGCTGTAAAATAACCATAATTGACCCGTAACCAGACATGTACCCGATTATTTTAGCTCAATAATCGACCGCCCGACTCGGGAACAACCGACACCCGAGATTGACCCGACAATGTGGTTAACCGAACTCGATTTGCACCCGACCTGTTACAACTTGAACCCGTCATTAACTCGATCGGTACTCGACATAATCCCACCCAAAATGACCCATAATCAACACTCGAGATTAACCGACAATGTGATTAAGCGATATAATTTGATTTAACCGTATCAAGTTTAATTCAATTAATGATAAGTTTGATTGAATTGAATCAAGTTTAGTTTAGCTAAAGTTAAACAATAAATGCAGGCCAGAAATCGAATCTTATCGACTCTATCTTTGGTTAAACCAAATTTTTCTATTAACCGACAATTTAATTAACCGACTGTAACTCTTCATTTTCCAATCACAAACGATTTCAACATAAATTAATTGTATAATAACCATAGTTTTCATTCGACATAAAACTCACATGAATTGGATTTTAATCAACCTGAATCCTGAGAATAACTAAATGCACAACTCAAAAATCCGATGCAAAGTCAACCCGAACCAAAATAACTCGAATTAACGTTAACCTAAAACAAAAAATGACCCGACCCATAGTCTAATCGAACTCGATTCGACCTGCAGCATAATCGATCTAGATCTGAATTGTATAAACCGAACTCGGTACAAATCCGAACTAAAATGGGTATGACCCAAAACTGAAACCGACCCAGTGAGGTATCAACCTGATATTGACCCCTACTCGATTGGACCCGTAACCGAATCGACCCGATCCAAAGTGCTAAATCACCTGGAAAAACCCGAACCCGAAAATATCCGAACCCGATGAAATCCGACCCAAAACCCGACCGAGTAACCGAATTTACAGCCCTAATCATGGGCTAAGTTTTCCATACTTCATTTAGCTCATGCTAAAAAATGGAAAATGTAGACAATCAAAATAAAATAATTGTTTATCAAAAAAAAAAATTCAAATGATATAGTCATGGTGAGACAATTTTTATTGGACTGATTGTACATTTAAAGTTCAAAAATGATTAATTATAAATTTAAAGTGATCACTTACAATTTTTAAATGATCAATTATAATCTTAAAGTAGAGTCTTACAATACTCAACATTAACCTTACAGTAATCACTTAGAATTTTAAAGTGACTAAATAAATAAATATATGGAAAAATTATAAGAAACTACCTAATCTATATACTTGTTTTTACCTTTTACTGATTTTCGTCAGTTGACTGTTAACATTAACGTTGACCTGCACAGAATTGTATTATATAAGGTAGTGTTTTGCAAAGAATGGTATTATATAAGGTAGTGTTTTGCAAAAAATTGTATTATATAAGGTAGTTTTTTGTGCAGGTCAATGTTAATGTTGACAGTCAACTGACGAAAATCAGTAAAATGTAGTGTTTTGCAAAGAATTGTATTATATAAAGTAGTTTTTTGCAAATTTTTTTATATAAGGTAGTTTTTTTAAAAAAGGTGTATAGATTAGGTAGTTTCTTATAATTTTTCCTAAATATATTGATTATATGTATTTGTTAATAATGAATCGTTTTCATACAATACTTAGTGGAATAATAACATGGCATGTAAACCAAACTATTCACCCAACCAAAGTTGTTAAAATCGCAATTCTACTTAGAATCGTTTAGAAAGGTAGAATTGAATCGGTAGAATCGAATCGTAGAGTCGTACGATTATACAAATATACTTAAATATATTGAAAATATCTAGTTTCTTATTATTATTATTATTATCCAATTCAAAAGTTTAAATTTATGAATTAAGTTTCTTTGACTTTATTTTAAAGAATATAACAAAAACATTTTAATAATTAGTTTAAATCTTCATACCGATTAAGAAATTTGTTTTTTAAAAGTTATCATGATGTAAAATTTGAAATTGATGTGTATATGTGAAAGAGATTAGTAAAAGATGGTACACAAAAAAAAATAGTTCACACTAAATTGGTAGAATCGGATCGTTGAATCGTAGAATCGTAGAATCATGTTATGATTCTACCTCTAAAATTTTTATTCCAACTAGAATCGTAAGATTTTACAACTTTAAGATTCTACATGCGATTTAAATCACTCGCTTGTTTTTAGATCTTAAAATCGTTGAAGCGTAGATCAGAATCGCGATTTTAACAACCATGCACCCAACCATATTTTTTTAACATGATTTTGTGCTTTGATATTTTACTGAGCAAAGCAAGTTAAAACACTAAACTAATATTTCTATTTTATATCCCCGAAATCACCTCCTGTCCTTAGCTTGTTGGGTGGTTTTTTTGTTATGGTTGGTGTTTTTGTTTTGATTTTTGTGTACTTGGTATACTTGGTGTGTTAGGTGGAGGGGGTTGATCCTTTTTGTATTTTTAGGGTGTGTAAGGTGTTTTGGTATTTTTCTCTTGGTGAACTTCGCATAGTCCACTCTTATGCTGTTTCTGAGTGTTCTGTCTCTCGGTCCCGTTGCCTAATGGCTTTTTCCCCTCCCGGGGTTTTTTATGCCGGCAGTCTTGGGGTTCCCGAGTTTTAGTGTTGGTTCCCCTCTTTTTTCATCTATATATTCCTACTTTCCAAAAAAAAAAGACAATATCTATTAATCTGAAATCAATGAACACTAATCGGCAAAAAGTGATCATTTATAATCTTAAAGTGTTCAATAAAAACCATAAAAAGAAAAAAAAAACATTGAAACTTTTAAGTTAATTAATTAATTAGGATAATTTTTATAATATAATTACTTTTACATGTCAGCAGTTATTTATTTATAATGTAGGAACTATCCATGGATAAAGAAAATTATTTTGCTAGGATTATAAGGTTAAAAAGAAAATCAAAAATGGACGAGAGAAAAAAGTAAAAAAAATTATGACACTTTCACTATCATCAAATATTATCAAATTGTCGCCAACTACAAGTCGAAGACCTTTAAGTGACATTACAAATGGTATACAAGTTAGTTTTATTTTTAGATATGATAAACATGTAAAATGATTCTACTTATGATGTTTTGGAAAATTATTTTATGCAAAAGAAAATATTGCAACACGCAATGTATGATGATCATCAAAAGCTACACCAAAAAGACTTTCAGTACCAGGAAGATATACAATTCATAGCAACACCATTGTCCGAAACACATCTGATGATAATAAAGAAGTTTGAAAGTGGAACCTACCTTCTAGGAAAGGTTGAACCACCTCATTCTTTGTGTGCATAAAAGAGAAGAAAACACCTCAGGGAACAAAACAAGAAAATTAGACTTGAAAGAGTCTCTTAAACCAAGTTTGACACCTCACTTCCTGGAGGATCCTTTTAGTGAGAACAACAACAATGCTCATACTCATCATCCAAATAGCTTCATTCCAGGTTCGCCAGACCATATAGATAAGGCTGCAGATACTGGTGAGAAAATGAAAAAAAAGTGGAAAAGTTACATATTCCAGCCGGTAACAAGAGGGTGGGTATGTTTTCAACAAGTTATTAGAATAGTTGGGATTATTAAAAAATAATTAATAGTTGGGATTATTTTTTGCCAATGGGTAATAGTTGGGATTATTTTGAGCAAATTTTCCATTAAGTTATAGTTGGTGTTATTTTTGTATATTTATACAAGTATTTTTGTGTACTAGCATGTGTGTTTTTACATACTAAAGTAGGCATTGTAAATAGTTTAAGTAAAACAAAGTTTGGTAAGTTGGCTGTATTGGCTGTCTCGATGTCATGTTTGGTAAGTTGGAGGCTGTAGTTGGTAAAAAACAAAGTTTGCGGCTGTTTATTTGAAATTGAGTAAACTTACAGGCTGTAGTTGGTAAATGATCCATTTTTATATATCAAAATAGGTTGTTATATACAAGAGTATGAATTTTTGCATACTAAAGTAGATGTATTTTAAATTCCTTTAAGATAAATAAGTAGATGTTTTAAGATACAAAGTTACACACATAAAAGTATTAAATTCTACTGGAAAAAAACTACAATGACTCATTCAAATATTTACTTTTATTAACAAAAGACATCTACCACAAACCATTAAAGTACCTGATTGTACATATAAAATACATATTGTGAACTATTATAATACGTACTTCTACTAAAAAACAACTACTATGACTCATTAAAATATCTACTTTCACTAATACAAATACCAGTCTCCCAAAAACCCAACAAAAACTTCAACTTCCTAACAACTTCGACACACTAGGTCAAATAATAGAACCGAAAAATCTGCGCTCACCAATCACCTAGAAACTAAACAGGCAAATGCAGGTATAAACACTAGGAACCCCCCTACCAGAGTATGAATTTTTGCATACTAAAGTAGATGTATTTTAAATTCCTTTAAGTTGTGTTTGGGAACTAGCATTTCATTTCAAATTAATGATTTCAATTATGAAATCATGAATGTAGAATTTGAGAATGACAAGGTTTGGGAGGTCATTTATAAATCCTCATCTTTAAACCATTTTGATAACAATTGTGGATTTGACTCAAATCCAAATTTGAAATTCTAATGTTTGCCAAACACTAATTTTGAATCAAATCTATATTTTAAAATGAAATTCGCATTCCCAAACATAGCATTAAGATAAATAAGTAGATATTTTAAGATACAACACACATAAAGTATTAAATCTACTCGAAAAAAAAACTACAATGACTCATTTAAATATTCACTTTTATTGACAAAAGACATCTACTACAAACCATTAAAATACCTGATTGTACATATAAAATACATATTGTGAACTATTATAATACGTACTTCTACTAAAAAATAGCTACTATGACTTATTAAAATATCTACTTTCACTGATACAAATACCAGTCTCCTAAAAACCCAACAAAAACTTTAACTCCTAACAGCTTCGACACACTAGGTCAAACAATAGAACCGAAAAATCTACGCTCACCAATCACCTAGAAACTAAACAGGAAAGATATGCATTTGCCTAGGGCCCAGAGTTAAAAAGGGCTCTAAAATTAGAAAATGATAGTTAATGGAAGTACACACATCAAAATTTACAATTTATGAGTAGTTCTTTTCTCATTTAAGAATTATATAATACATCTACATTTTTAATACTAATTATAATATATAGGATTCATCTTTGTTATTTTTCAAACACCCGTTTAAGTTCAGAATTGACCCTCCATAGACCATAGAGAGGGCCCACTTCTCTCAGTTTGCATAGGGCCCAGACAATGCCAGGTCCGGCACTGATAAGGGCGTTGAAAATTTCCTAGTTGCCTCCTTTCATATACACCTTATACACCTATTTCACCCATAGCGACTTGTGCAAAGAGCTTATTGTAACAACCCGACTTACTTATAGACTAACTAAGAAAAGTTGTCACATGTTTATAAACTCAAATGAAGTCAAAATAAAAATTAATATTTTATAAAATCGAAACACAAATCTACATCCTCATCTATGCCAACTAGCCTCAATCTCAACAGTTTAACTAAGATCCAAACCAACATATCATGCAAGTGTGAGGGTACTCAAAAATAAAAAAATCAACTCAATTCATTGGTACAAAAATTACTTTAGGTAACACATATTAGTAACACATTTTGATATCCAATTTCTTAAAAATATTAGATTATACACTTTTGTAACACTTTATCTTTAAGTAACACAATCATGTAACACTTTTAAAATTAGTTACACTTATATGTAACACTTTCAAATGTGGTAGCACTAATATGTAACACTTTAAAATTGGTAACACTTATATATAACACTTTAATAATTGGAAACACTGATATGTAACACTTTAAGAATTGGTAACACTAATATGTAACACTTTAAAAATTGATAACACTTGTATGTAACACTTTAATAATTGGTAACACTGATATATAACACTTTAAAAATTGGTAACACTAATATGTAACACTTAAAAAATTGGTAATACTAATTAATATGTAACATTTTTTACATAACTAACCCATTTGACACTATTTTACTTACTTATTATTTTTATTTTTATATTTTAAAAATCAAAATTGACAAAATAAATTTTGAATTTTAGTTAATTTAATATTTTTATAATATTAATACCGACCCCAAACTATTTTTTAATATTTTATATTATGCAAAGTAGGGCTAATTAATTTTTCAAAATTTACAACTATTAATTAATTATCCAAGATATATAACTTTGAACAATGTAGATTAAGATTATATAGTGTGGTATGTAGTTATAGTTGTTTGCCAACAGGAATATATACATTTGATTTCATAACAAATCACTAATATCATGCATCTCAGTTGGCAGTGGGTGCAAATCAATATCATAGGCGCTGGGGCACACAGATTGCGTGTTCGATTCCTTTGAGCAACACTTAATTGTATGCAAAAAAAGTGTTACCTAAAAGTATTTAAAACAATACTTTTAAAAGTGTTACCATATGCATGTAAAAGTGTTACCTAAGAGAATAGGTAACACCGCCAGATGTAGCACCTTAAAAAGTGTTACCTTAGGTCTATAGTAACACTTTCAGCACTTTATGTTACACTTTTGTGGTGTTCCCTAAAACCAATTATGTAGTAGTGATTACACAATTATACAATTTTCCAAACAGGTTTACTACATATAGGCAACCAAACTCAATTCATAGAGGTCTTCTATATGCTCTCTTGTCACTTTTGATATCCCATTGTTTCCTAAATCTTTGTGCGCACTAGGAGTCTAATTGAGAGGAAAATCCATAGCTGTAAGGCTATGTCACTCTTGGGTAGGGGTGTTCATTACCGGGTACCTTTTTTAACGACCCGTGTCCCGGCCCATTAAATGCGGGTACCCAGTTTTCGGGTACCCGGATAAAACGGGTCGGGACACCGGGTACTCGATTATTTTTTTGATTATTTTTACAGATTTAATTGTAATTTTTAATATGAAATTCTGGGCTATTTTAGACAGAATATTAGGCTGTTTTAGGCAGAATTTTAAATTTTAAAATTAATGTTCTACTAATTTTCAAAACTCAAGCAATATATAATGTCGATATTGATCAAAGCTACGAATAAATTGATAGTCGGGTCGATACTAATTTTGACCCGTCATTTATAAAGCGGGTCGACGGGTCGACGGGTCGGGTCAGTCGGGTCGGATACTTTTGAACACCCCTACTCTTGGGTGAGACTAGTCAATATTTGAATAACAATTCACCTTAAAACAGGAGAGTAGAGAGACAAAGCTCCTCTACTCCGATCAGCTTGTGAGCCCGATCCATTGACCATATAACAATATCAACCTAATTAATCAATCACAAATCTGCTTTGAAAATTATGATTTTCAAAAACATCTTTGATAAATAAAAAACATTTCAAACAATAGTCAATAGTCCTGTCAGACCCTTTTTAAGGAACTGCTACTACTCACCGCAACGTATGCTTCGAATAGTCGAATTCAAATCAGAGCTTACAATTAGAAGGGTACTTCGATGATGTTGCCTCCTGAAGCATAATAAACACAACATCACCAAAAGACGTTCAATGCTACTATTTTAACATGGAACTTATTACATCTCCTTCTACGACCGCAAGTTAACTAAGAGTTATGCTAGCCTTTCTAAGCTTTAAAGAATTGTGCGTTCTAACTCAAACCGGCCCCTAATATATCATCCAATATAATAATTATAATCTAAACTACTTTACATCCTCTTGGCGATTACCTAATTACACTATAAGAATAGACATTCTATATTCTAACCTACAATCATTATAACACCTAAAAAAATCTTACAAGATATCAATTATCCAACACTTTCTATTAATAATTATACTTGCATATCAAGATTCAAAAAGATTTAAGATACTAGCTAAATCTTTATCTATAAGGATGTATTTGATTAAACATAAAGATCATTGTTCTTCCTACAATCGATAAAAGAATCTATTACTTTATTAAAAAAAATTAATTATCCAACATTTAATGTTTACAAATATTTCTCCATAAAATCCCTAATCACAACTCCTCCAATTCTATTCCAATCATCATAAGACATAAGACTCATCTAATTATTTTTGGCAATTAGAAGAAATATATTAACTCCAAAAAAAAATCTTTCTCATATTCATCGCCTATTTCATTATTTCACATATTCATTCCATTTCCCTCTCATTGGGCTTCTATTTCTTTTGAATTTATTCAATTTTGCTGTTTATTTTACATCTCTGCTTATTCATCTTTACTCCAATCGTCTAATTATGGCTACTAGCACTAGTGGAAAAAACTTCATCTGCTGCGGTTTTTGGGCCACCAAAGGCTGCGGTTTTGGACCCCAACACTTGTGGTAGCAGCTAATAGCTTGAAAGAAAGACTGCGGTCAAAAAACGCAGCAAATATTTCACTTAAAGGCTGCAGTTTTTTGGCCAAACCGCAGCCAATAGAGCAACTTTCAAAATTAAAAAAGCCTTATTGGCTGCGGTTTTTGGGGACAACCGCAGCCAATAAGGATTTTTTTAATTTTGAAAATTGCTCTATTGGCTGCGGTTTGGCCAAAAAACCGTAGCCTTTAAGTCATTTTTTTAAAATTTTTTTTGTTTTTTTTTGTTTTATTAATAATAAAATATAATAAGCAATAAACAATTAATAATAATGCAGCAACTAATATATATATATATATATATATATATATATATAATATATATATATATATATAAATAATTTAAATGTGTAATATATATATATATATATATATATATATAATATAATAATAAATATAATATATACAATATATATTTACATGCATATAAGTCCTAATTAATAATAAATCATAAATAATTACTAAGAAATTACATATATAACTACCAACATAAATTAACAAGATACACGGTAACCTTGTCTTTCACTTCGCGCATTTCCGTGTCGATCAATTGGCGTCGTTTAAAATCTATATAAAATATTATATGAAATAATTAAAAACTGTTAATATATATAATTATATTTTCTAATATATATAATATTATAATTTGAGAACATAATAAATAATACTTACGGTATCAATGTTTTCTACCCCGACGTTCTTCATGGCTTGTATAATATCATCCATAAATTTAAGAACGTAGTAGCCGCAATAGGCTTCAATTTGAGAACAATTGTAAAGTTGAGCCTTTCTCTAAGTTGACCAATCATCATACTATCATACTTCATATCATTATATCATCATATCATATCATATCATACTATCTACTAATACGATAAGAGAATCTGACACGTGTCAAGTATACATGAGAGTTTTTTCCTCCAAAGAAAACTTTTCAAATAAATCATACTATCATACTATCTACTAATACGATAAGAGAATCTGACACGTGTTAAGTATACATGAGAGTTTTTCCCTCCAAAGAAAACTTTTCAAATAAATACTTTATCAAATGCATATTTTGTTAACTTTTAATTGAATTTAATTGACTTTTCTAATCTATAAAATACTCCCTCCGTTCTTTTTTGTTCTTCCCGTTTAGAATATTCCATTTTTGGAGAGAGAAATTTGATTAAGATTTTTAAGACATTTAGATGATAAAATATATCCATATGAGATCTCCTTAGATTCGTCTTAATGTATACTATTTTATCATATATTTTTTATAATTTTTTATAATGCGTATTTAGAGATATTTAGGCTCGAAAGTTGATTTGAAAACTGTGTAAAAAGTAAATGAGAAGAACAAAAAAGAACGGAGGGAGTACTAAGTATATATTGACTTTTAAAATATTACTTTTTCAAAGAAAAAGTTAATTTTGATAACTTTGACTTTTGTTGATTTAAATGACTAACACTATTGATTATACCATATTTACGATTTCAGAAGAGCCAAAGATGAAAATAAGTGTCACTAAAAATAACCTTATAATTGGAAACTCTTAAATTTAATGTAGGAAAATAATTCAACCTATTCGTGATTTTCCTTCCATAATCCCATCTATTGATTAACCATGAATAATCCCAACTTTGAGGGGTATTTGTTTATAGTAATCTTGGTGATTGGATGACTTGTTATAGCAAGTTTTACATTTTTTTTAAAAAAAAGTTAAATTTTAAAAAATGTAGAAAAAAATATTAAAAAATGTTAAAATAAATTTATGAATTTTTTTAATCATTTATAATTTTTTATGTAAAGTTTCAAAAAGTTTTTTAAGTTAAAATTAATTTTCAGTTTATTTTTTTGGTGAATTACCTACTAGCCAAATCTGAATTCTGTTGCATTCCTCAAAATACGGAATTGGTTCTGTGCAATCTTTATTTACTCCTTATCCTGCAAGCACATATAACAAGCATCAAGGGGGCATATATGAATAAATGCGCCTCAGATGTATAAAGAGTGAGTGTTGCAATCCTGCTGACTATGTGGAAAGTCTAGTTTGAAAGTATTACAGATACTAAAAGACACAGAACATGTTTCAGCATCCAGTTTAATAGTCAAAACTAGGAAAACAATGGTAACAACTAGAAAAGTAAGAAGGAAAAGAGAAGCAGGTTCTTCACGATCAATAAAAACCTAAATAGATACGGAGTAAGGAGTAACAAAAAATATCATGAAGAATCAGTCAGCTAGGCGTGAAACTTATTCGGATTAAAACCGCAAATCGAACTAGACCAAACCGAATAACAAATATGGTTTGGTGATTTTTAAATTTGGTTTGGATTAGGTTTGAAAATTCAAAAACCGTAATATTAAGGTTTGGATTACATTTGGATTTTTCAAAAACTGAAAACCGAAATTCTAGACCGCAAACCGAAATATATAAGAAATTACATATAGCCCACTAACATTAATGTATTAGCCTAGGTCCAATACATTCTAAACCTAAAAAATTAAAAACCCTAACCTTTGATAATACCTGTACTATCGTCGTCCTACACTAGAGTACTTGACACTCCCATTCCTTTCCCAGTTTCCCTCTCTTTTTTCATTTAAATTTGTTTTTAATGAAAAAAATGGTTTGGATTGGTTTGAAAAAGTCTAAACCGAATTAATTTGGTTTGGTTCGATTTGGATTGAGGCCCAATTTGGTTTGGTTTGGATTGAAAAATCAAAAATCGAAATAAATTTGGTTTGATTTGGTTTTATAAAAAAACCAAACCGCAAACCGAACTTTCACCCCTACAGTCAGCTAACTCACTTAAATGACACTCTATAAGAACTTTCAAAAGAACACGAAATATATACAAGATCAAAGAGTAGAACAATCAACATGAAGAATTGGTACTTGAATTTAACAAATACTTAGTTGCTAATTTAACAAATATTTTGTTTTTCTTTTTTTAATGTTTCCTTTAAAACCTTTTTTTCTTTGTCCTGAGAAGCAATTGTCTTGAACTTCCTTCCCTTATGCTGTGGTTGTGTGGAATCACCAACAACTTTTAACTATGCTCTCCTACTACATCTTGGTCACCACCACCAACTCCTAACTGTGCTACCCCTACTACATCTTGGTCATCACCAACAACTCCTAACTATGCCCCTGCTGCATCTTCGTCACCACTAGCATTAGCAGCAGCATTAGCAGCAGCAAACATATCAATTTGGGTAGCCTTGATGTTAGTGGGTGTCCTCAGCTAAAGCACATGCCATCAGAACTAGCAGAATTGACTTCTCTTAATAGCATAAACTGACCCTAAGGAATAACCTAGTACAAACTGTAAATTGACCCTAAGGAGTATATTATGATAGAGAAGCATAGGCTAATAAATTATCTAATGAACAATTGGCAAATAAGCAATCAATATTTTGCTCATTTGTCAAATGAGCAAATACTTAGTTGCTAATTAAACAAAAGAGCAAAAACCTAGATGCTCATTTGTAAAGTGAGCAAATAATTAGTTAATCATTTGGAAAATAAGCAAACATTTCTTTGATCATTTTGGAAATGAGCAATCACTTTTTGCTCATTTAGCAAATGAGCAAATAGTTAGTTGCTCATTTGTCAAATGAGCAAATACTTGGTGCTAATTTATAGTACCAAAGATTAGTATTACATCTCATCAGAACCAAAGATTAGTATGTTGTGTTGACAACAACACAACAAATGAGCAACCAAGCAGCATAGAAAAGTACTCATGCTTCAATCCAGCAATACAACACATACAACAACACCACATTCAGCACACAAGGCAACAGCTCAAACACAGACATTAGCTCCAGTAAGCAACTTCTCATCAACATAAAGAACTAGAGCAGCCAACAGAAGAATGCAAGGATATCAAGAACTCCTGCAGCAATGCACATCAGCGGCTAGACAATCAAGAAGGCACATACTATGTAAACAACAACAGCTCCCACTGATTGAGCAAATGGTGGTTACACTTAGTGCTAATTTATAGCGAAAGTTGTAACCTAAAAACAATTTATTTAATGGCAAAATAGCAACAAATTGAGCGAAAATTGAGCAAAATAGCAAACTAGATAAACAAAATTGAGCGAAAAACAAACAGCAAACGAGAAACCAAATTGAGCGAAAAACAAACAGTAGACGAGATAAACAACAAGTAAGAAGCAGAAAATTGGTCTCAAATTGAGGGAAAATTGTAACCTGAAAACAATAAACAAAATAAACAGCAAGAAAGAAACAACAATTTGTTTAATGGCAAAACGAAAATAATAGCAAATTAGAACCAACAACGAAGATTATTTTAACCAGAACCAACAACCAAATAGAAACACTAAGAACCAGCAACGAAGATTATTTTAATGGGATGAAATAGCAACGAATGTAAGCTAAATTTAACCTAAAATTAAACTCACATTAAGATTGAAACAGAAACAAAAATAAAACTCACATTAAAATCAAACAACAACGAACGTAAGCTAGGATAACAACAACGAATGTAAGCTAGGATGAAACAGAAACAGTTTGAACCAACAACGAAAATTATTTTGACCAGCAACGAATCAGAAACAGTAAGAACCAACAACGAAACAGAGATTGAAAAACGAAACAGTAAGAACGAGTAATTTGTTTAATGGGATGAAGATTCGCAGAATTGATGAATATTGAACCAGCAACGAAATAACAATTGATACACCGAAATTGAAGACAAATCTTCACAAATATAAAATGAAAATAAACAATGATTTTAACCTAAATTTAAACTCACATTAAGATTGAAGATTTGCTTAATTGATGAAGATTGAGCGAAAGAAAGAGAAACAACAAATTGAGCGCTGAAGATTTAGGGAATAGAGTAGAACCGTTGTGAAGATTGAGCGAAACAAAGAGAAACAACTAATTGAAAGTTGAAGATTGAGGGAACAGAGTAGAACCGTTGTGAAGATTGAGCGAAGATCAGATACGAGCAATCGAGTGAGCATTGTGAAGTTTGAATAGGAGAGAGAAGGATGTAATTGATAAAGATGAAAATTTGTTTTGTTTTGTATAACGGGTTTATGACCATTGGATGTAGGTGATCCAACGGTTGTAATAAGTCCTCACATATTATTAGGGTTCTCAAGATGTGGTCTCATATGATCCTATTTCTATATGTATGTATGTATGTATGTATGTATGTATGTATTATTATATATATATATATATATATATATATATATATATATATATATATATATATATATATATATATATATATATATATATATATATATATATATTAATTTTGTCCATAGTATTATGTTTTAGTCGTTATTGTATTTAATTAGATTTCTTTTATTCTATTTTATTAGATTTCTTTTATTGTATTTTATTAAATTTCTTCTATTGTATTTTATTAGATTTCATATAAATACAAATACAGATGCAGTCAACGAATACAAATCAAATTCCAATTACCATAATAATTAAACTAGTTCATCCAAATACAAATATAGACAATGTTCAACAAATCAACATAAATCTACTGAGGGCCTTGCCCCTTATACACTTGCCATTCGCCAAATAAATCTCTTAGTTCATCCAAATACACATTAGCAGCATGTCGATCCCGAGGCTGCCAATCATCAACGTCTCCCATTCTGATCAGTGGAGCGATGCGGGCCATTGCTTCAGATGCAAACTATAAACACAAATAAAAAATTGTAGAAACACTTAGAGATATAGAACGCAACAAGAGGGGGGGTGAATTGTTGTGTCGCCTTTAGTAGTATTTTTCGCCCTGTTTCTTGCGGAATTATTTAATGAAAAATACTTCAAGCAATAAAGAGAAAATATAAAGAACTCAAAGATTTAACGTGGAAAACTTTCTTGGCCAAAGAAAGAAAGCCACGACCCACTTGGGATTTCAACTTCTCTTATTAATATTTTATGTAATTACACTTCTTTATTACATAAAATTTCTCTTCTCTTCTCTAGGCCTATTCTACTTCTCCTTCTTGAATTCTCCTTCTCACTTCTCTTCTCTCTTTACACAAGATTCTCTAATTCCCCCTTAGACTTCCCCAAGTCTAAGTTTACACACTCAAGAATTCCCTTACAAAATAATATTCTCAAATTGGATGTAAAAACTAAGAATGACACAAGGAAATATTTAATGGATTGATTGGCAATTAAAAGCAATTAAAATTTCCTCTTCTTGATTTAGAACTCACGAAATATTTTGTGGGAGCACTCGATAGAATTTACATGAATATTTCTCTCCCTTGGGCACTTAGACAGATTTTTCTTTTGTATGTCTCTCTCCAATTTTTGCCGGTTGTAAAATGTTGAATATATATAATCATGAGAGCCCTTAAACCCATAAGCCCATGATCCCAAGTGATGGGAGTAGTAGGCACGGTATATTAGGGTTAAGAATAGAATACTTGGAGGTTACTCCAAGTACCTATGGGCCTTTTTACTAAAAATAGATAAGATCCTATTTTTAAGGAGTTATTTTAGGATTTACTATTTTAAGTGTTAGTTATTTTAATTGCCAATTTATCTCCTTATGCCAACTTGTTTTTCACCCGTACAACAAAATAAAAGAAAAATAAAAAATAAAAATTTATTTTCTTAAATATTTCGTTGACCAATTCTCTGACCAGTTGCGCTGGGAACACTGCATTGTCTCCGTTTGGACAGTCTTCGATTTTGACCAATCTGGAACAGTTCCTATGACTTCCAACATATGACGTAGACTTGTAATGTTCTTTCACAACTTCTTAGGTGCTATCGACGATCTTTAACAATCAGATATATGACCTACCAAAACAATCTCAAACATAATTTGTTTGTTTATAAAAGTTAAGTCATCATCAAAACTCAAATGGGCCAACAAAAATATTAGACAACCATTTCAATATAATGACACATTTAAAGGGAAAAACAAAGTAGAAGCACTAACGTATTCAGCCTTGTTAGCCGCTACAGTATAAGCACTGCTAGGTCTGTCACCTGGGATGATAAATACGTGGGAAGACAACCTAAACTAGTCGATGTACTCGGGAACTGCCTTTGATGGATAATCAGCTACACGCATTTCTTTGTAATCAACTTTAGCACAAATAGGGAACCTACTCCATGTTTATGTGTACATGGTCGATGGAGCGAAGGTCAGTGAGTAGGAACCCTTAGCTGGTCGGTGAGCCTGGGTGGGTCTCAGAGGAGGAATGGGAATAGCCTGAACAAAACCAAGCTGCCTGACTGTCCTCTCAAGCAAATACACCTCGACGATATCAAAGTTTAAGTGTATATGCATTTGCACTTTTTTTAATAAAAGTTTAAGTGTATATGCATTGTCCTTATTTAATTGTAAAGTTTATATTTTATATTAACAAATTACTTTTACACAAAAATTCTTATAATTTTTGTGCTTAGCATAGGTATGTACCTAGTATTTGAATAAAATCATTCCCTCACTAACAACTTAACTAACGCATCTACACAATTTTCTCTAAAATTTATTTTGTCTAATCATTTTAAATAAGAACATCATTATAATGAAACATATGATGTATTTTACATTGGGGAAATCTTTTACAAGAATTCCTATTACTAGTATAGAAACTCGTGCAATGCACAAATTTGTTAGTGCGAAATATATATAAAAACGATTTCAAATAATAATGTAAGTACTATATACTATCGTTCTTAAATTTACGAAATTCATGATTTTTTAAATCAAAACATAATTACTGATGTTTATTTTAATTATTTACCTAATACATAACTTTTTTTTCATTCAATTGAACATATTAAATTCTAAATTAACAAAATACATTTGCTATAGTATATCACTAGATAGTGCCCGTGCGATGCACGGTTTTATCAAATTTTCTGAGTATAAATAACAAAAACAAATCCTAGTAAAAGTATATTACATTTTAACTATCTTAAAATATCCAATACACTAAATAATATTCATTTAACAAAAAAATTGAAAAAACTTTTATAAATAATTAAAATAAATTAAATATAATATATAGTTTGCTAATACATTAAATATGATTTGACCCAAAAAATAAAAAAAACAGTTAATAAAAAAAATAATATATTCAAAAAAAAAGTAGAAAGTCAAAGATCATAATAACAATGACATCATGATTTAAGTTAGGAGGGAAAATTTTGAATGTGGAAGCGACACGTAAGCAATTTTAATAGGTGATGATGTAAGCGTGTTTTGTTTTAGTAATAGTTATAGATACAAATACTTTACCTAATTTAGTTTCAAACTTAAACAAAAAATATTAAATTCTAAATTTGATAAATATTTTCATGCCTCTTTATATGATTACACTTGGAATTTTCCAAGACTTTTATAGTATTGTATGATATGATTGAAATTTTCCAAGACTTTTATAGTATTGTATGATATGATTAAATGATGGCACTTGGAATTTTCCAAGACTTTTATAGTATTGTATGATTATTTTAATTATTTACCTAATACATAACTTTTTGACCCAAAAGTAAAAAAAAACAGTTAATAAAAAAAATAATATATTCAAAAAAAAAGTAGAAAGTCAAAGATCATAATAACAATGACATCATCATTTAAGTTAGGAGGGAAAATTTTGAATGTGGAAGCGACACGTAAGCAATTTTAATAGGTGATGATGTAAGCGTGTTTTGTTTTAGTAATAGTTATAGATACAAATACTTTACCTAATTTAGTTTCAAACTTAAACAAAAAATATTAAATTCTAAATTTGATAAATATTTTCATGCCTCTTTATATGATGACACTTGGAATTTTCCAAGACTTTTATAGTATTGTATGATATGATTGAAATTTTCCAAGACTTTTATAGTATTGTATGATATGATTAAATGATGACACTTGGAATTTTCCAAGACTTTTATAGTATTGTATGATTATTTTAATTATTTACCTAATACAAAACTTTTTGACCCAAAAGTTAAAAAAAACAGTTAATAAAAAAAATAATATATTCAAAAAAAAAGTAGAAAGTCAAAGATCATAATAACAATGACATCATCATTTAAGTTAGGAGGGAAAATTTTGAATGTGGAAGCGACACGTAAGCAATTTTAATAGGTGATGATGTAAGCGTGTTTTGTTTTAGTAATAGTTATAGATACAAATACTTTACCTAATTTAGTTTCAAACTTAAACAAAAAATATTAAATTCTAAATTTGATAAATATTTTCATGCCTCTTTATATGATGACACTTGGAATTTTCCAAGACTTTTATAGTATTGTATGATGTATGATATGATTGAAATTTTCCAAGACTTTTATAGTATTGTATGATATGATTAAATGATGACACTTGGAATTTTCCAAGACTTTTATAGTATTGTATGATTATTTTAATTATTTACCTAATACATAACTTTTTTTTCATTCAATTGAACATATTAAATTCTAAATTAACAAAATACAATTGCTATAGTATATCATACAAATACTTTACCTAATTTAGTTTCAAACTTAAACAAAAATATTAAATTGTAAATTTGATAAATACTTTCATGCCTCTTTAAATGATGACACTTGGAATTTTCCAAGACTTTTATAGTATTGTATATGATATGATTGGAATTTTCCAAGACTTTTATAGTATTGTATGATATGATATGATTAAATGATGACACTTGGAATTTTTCAAGACTTTTATAGTATTGTATGATTAAATGATGACACTTGGAATTTTCCAAGACTTTTATAGTATTGTATATGATGTATATGATATGATTGGAATTTTCCAAGACTTTTATATTATTGTATGATATGATATGATTAAATGATGACACTTGAAATTTTCCAAGACTTTTATAGTATTGTATGATGATATGATGTCTCTTTAAATGATGACACTTGGAATTTTACAAGACTTTTATAGTATCGTATGATATGATGTATGATGATTAGAAATCATAACATTATAATATTTGAAATTTGAAGGTGGTGGAGTGAAAAATGCATTACAAATTAGTCATACAATACATAAATATCTGTAAATTTTTATAGAAATACACGAGATTAACCATCATTTTACTAAGATAAACAATATATATTTTTATAATCAATTAATGAAAATAGGAAAGTTATCTTACTTTAAATAAATTGTTAATAAATTGTTTTGAGCAATAGAATAATAATCAACTCATGAACTCACATTTCTTTACATGTTCAAAATCGTAATACAATAAGATTTATATTCTTATTACACTTTCAAATGTGAATCCTACATAAGATGTGTTAACCTACCTTTACTTTACTACGTGATTTCAAAGTTTTATGATTGTACATACAAAAGTTTTCAAATTTAAGTTTAGTGTTTTTATATAATTATATACTAGATAGTGCCTGTGCGATGCACGACTTTATCAAATTTGTTTGACATATTTTATATATTAAGAAATTGAAATTTTAAGAAATAAGCTATACATTATAGTTATATTTCGTTTCACTCTAAACGGTTGTATATATTACGTACATTATATCATATTTTGCATTGTACATAATATAATTATTATACATTAATTTTTAAAAAAAAAATACATAAAAAGTTAAATTATTTTATTAGTTTAAACGACAAAGATAAATTTTCTCATTAGAAATATAAATGACTTATCTAAAAATAGTCACAACCTAAATCATATTAAAATAAAGCATTGCATTTAAGTAACCCATAGTATGAATAACAAAAACAAATCATAATAAAAGTATATGATGTTTTAACCATCTCAAAATATCCAAATAATAATATAGGAGTACTTAAAATAAGAAAATAGTAAGTCAAAGTTAATCATAATATAATGGCATCATCATTAATAGGAGTACTCATTTAATGCATTATTTATATTATATTATATTATATTTATTTTAATTATTTTTTTTTTTATCTTATATGTTTAAATGCAATGCTTTATTTTAATATGATTTAGGTTGTGACTATTTTTAGATAAGTCATCTATATTTTATATGAGAAAATTTATCTTTGTCGTTTAAACTAATAAAATAATTTTACATATTTTTATATATTTATATTTGATTTTAAAATGTGTTATTAATAGTAGTAATATTATATACTTCTATAAATTAATGTAATAGGAGTAGTTATTTTTGTTAGCAAAAATTGGTAAGTTATTTTTAATTAAGAAAATCATAATTTCGTATTGCACTCAATGTATGAACCATTTGCTCTTTTATTCAAAATAAAAAAATAAAAGTATAAGTATAATTATATTATGCACAATGCAAAATATGATATAATGTACGTAACGCATACAACCGTTTAGAGTGAAACGAAATATAACTTTAATGTATAGCTTATTTGTTAAAATTTTAATTTTTTTACGTATACAAATATGTCAAAAAATTTGATAAAGCCGTACATCGCACGGACACAATCTAGTTATATATTAAATGCGAATTCACAATTTTAACTCATGTAATTATGTAAATACAATCAACACTCAATTAGAAAACTCAAATAAATAGTTAGATTATACTTAAGTAAAAAGTAAAAAAAAAGAAAAATTTTTTTTAGAAAAACAAGAATTATTAATATACTTCCTCTACTTCATTATATTTGCTAAACATCGTAACATTTTTCCATTGAACATATCACTATCAGTAACAAGTATTTCAAAACGGAATTACTATTAGTTTGATAGTAACAAGTATTTCAAAACGGAATTACTATTAGTTGAACCGTCCCGGACTCGCCCCTTTTTACGGGTCTGGGTCTTATTTTTAGAGATCCATCGAATCCGGGTCGGATCTGGATCTAAAAAATAAATGGCGGGTCCGGGTCCGAGATCCGGACCATGGATCCGCCCCTCAGACCATAATTCGAGCCCTTATAAATATTAAGTTGTCCATTTCTATTTTTCTTTTACGTATGAATTCTACCCCCAACACTTATTTTCATATAATCATAATAATCATAATATATATAAATTATATATATATATATATATATATATATATATATATATATATATATATATATATATATATATATATATATATATATATATATATATATATATATATATATATATGCTATTTGCTAAATGCTGACTCAATTACCCTTATTTCATGGACTCGAACTAGTGTTTATAATAGAATTTAAGCGTATATGATGACGCTATATATGCAACCTTAGATGTTAAATTAGTATTAAATATTTGTAAGATACGATAATAACTCTCTTACAAATATACAAAAAATATAATGACTTACAAACGGTTCAAATTTGACAAATCAAAGAGACGTTTTTTAGACCCATCAAGGACCCTAGGGCCTAGACCCATCAGATTCAGAGGGTCTGGGTCTGAAAATTTTTAACCCTTAAATTCCGAAAAATGGGTCTGAATCTCAAAAAATTAAAAGGGTTCGAATTCGAATGTGAAACTTATTGGACCCGCTCCATACACGCCCAACCATCCCTATTTATACATGAAGTACCTACATATACAAAAAGCATCAACTACTATGATAAGCTTCATAGGTTGCCAATACAATTGACATGAATCAGGGGCATATATGCCATTTCAATTAAATTCGTAAATATAATTTCTTTAGCTAGCAATTAAAATTAAATGTATATAATACCTATTATTTGGGTGCCCAAAAATATTTTTTTAATTTGACAGCTGAAAAATAAAATTCTCTTGTTTGTTGAAAGCTTCTGTATCTCCTCTGTTATTATTCACAACTCATGCTTCACTTTAGAGAGAGAAAGTGGAGAGTTCTAGAGAGAGAATGAATGATCATTGAAAATAACTGTGGAAATACTATTGAACTGCAAGTGATGCCCAGGAAAATCTTCGACAAATTTCATCGCTTTCTATCAGTTCTTTTGTTTTGATGAAAACACCTAGGGTTTGCGCGGATTTCAAATTAGGGTTTTTCATGAATCGTTAAGTTAACCTTAATTTTTGGCGAACTTTCGCTTACGAGTTCAATTGATTTCTTGTTCTTTGGATTGAAACTTGGCCCTTATTTAATTGGGAGGGTTTGCAACTGCTGTTGAATTTATCAATGGCGAGTACAGGTGAAGCAGACCGAAAACGACGTCATTTCACATCTATTTCTCCAACTGCTGCTGCTACCATGACGAAGAAGCAGTCATTTACGCCACTTTCGGAGGATAAGAAGGTTTTGATTGTTAGAATTGCCTTTTTTCAATGGAGTGTGTTGAATGAAATCTGTGTTGGTTTTAATATTCATACTATGATATTCTTAGGTTTGATTTGATTTATGTGATATTAAATTAAATTTCTTTGGGGTGAATATTTCTTCTATTTGTTATTCTATGTTGTGCAAGGTCTTTCTTTTAATGTTAGTAACGATTAAGTGGGCATGGTGTAATCCATCTGTGCTGATAGCCTGATTTTTCTAGCTGGAAGGTTTTGTGGGGAAATTGTAGGAGATATTATTGGAATTCAGGAGTGTTGCTTATTGAATACCAATGAGGGTTAGAGGAAGTGATGCTAATTTCGTTTTGTTATTTGAAATCCAATAGTAGGAAGTTTTTGTGTGGAAATGTTAGGATATAATTTTTGGAATTTTGCAAAGCTGTTGAACTTTAATGATGATGTTTAGGGAGTGAGACGTATTTCGTTATGGTATTTTAGTCCGAATTTCGGAGTTTCTGGAATGATGGAAATGAA
Source organism: Amaranthus cruentus (assembly GCA_019425755.1). Classification (NCBI taxonomy): domain Eukaryota; kingdom Viridiplantae; phylum Streptophyta; class Magnoliopsida; order Caryophyllales; family Amaranthaceae; genus Amaranthus; species Amaranthus cruentus. The sequence goes on from CM033455.1 coordinate 10,473,516, forward strand.
TGAAAAAACAAATGGATGTTACTGGTGGCATATGATTTGTTTAGGATTTTGAGACCTCAAGATGGATTCCTTTACGTTACTTTGATTTCGTTTTAAAGATACGTGTAATTATGATAATGAATTAAGAAAATTGCGGATATGCATTGTCTTGGGAGCTTAGTAAATTTTTGGAAATAACACTTAAAATCGATTAGCTGTATTAAATGTGTTATACGTTACATACCATTTGGGTTTTTATTAATTGGAAGGTGTTTGGGTGTGAAAAATGGCTTGATATATTTGCTTGGCAGCGCTTAGATTTTGCTTGCAGCAGTTGAACATTGCGCTTAGCTTGTACATTAGTAGGTCAAGATTGTGATGGATTCTAGTAGATATGTTTATCTGGTACCACTGAACACTGAGCATTTTATTGAATGCAATTAGTCCATGATAGACCTTTTTATTTCCTCGTGGTGAATCTGCTTATGCATATTGTTACTCATTATTGGTATACTTGAGTATTTTGTGATTGCTGGATCTAGTTTCTAAAAAAGTGTGTAAAGCTTTGATATTGTTTGTATCCATCTGTGATTTGCTTATTGTATGGATTTTCTTTTAAATTTATTAGAAACCCTGCAGTGTTAATGCGGGTGGTATTATTCTGTTAGTTATTTTGGGTACCCCTCTTTGTTATCCCATTTTTCTCTTTGATGAACCAATTTCTTCTACATGTGTGCTTGACCCCCCTGACAATGCAAATGACAGAATATATATGATTTGTAATGTTGGCATTTTCAATCTATGTTAACCACTTCTTTCTATAATACTTTCCCCTTGTAACCCGGTCTATAGTTTTATTGTAAATTCTTTCTTTTGTTGCTTCATCATGACAGTCCACGGTGGATTTACTATAATCTAAAGCATTGTTACAAAAAAACAGAAACTTACTACCCAATTTGTTTCGAAATTTTATTCCAAAACTCTAGATTAACACTTACGAAACTATCCTCAAATGATTTATTTCAAACCCCAACATATAATAATTATTAATACTAACGCCCTTCTTTTCTTTTTTTTTCCATATCTTTTCTTTTTAGTCATTTATTTTCTTACCTTTTTTTACCCATTTATTTTTTGTTGTATATACCTATGTTTCCTACGTTTCTAAAACTTTAAAAATACTGTTTACTTGTTTCCATTTCTTGTATTGGATCAAATTTTGCTTTAGGTAACATTGATCTAAAGCATTCATCAGTTTTCTTTGTTTCTACTATCCTGAAACTTGATTAGTTGTGTAACAATTTTCCTTAGTTAATGAGGGAAATTTTAGATGTACTTTCATTTCAGTTTATTTACTCTCGGTTCTCTTGGAACATTTTTAAAGACAATTGATCAGTGCTTATTTATACATTATACAAGATTAATAAAATGCCTAACTTGTTTTGTAATCTTTGAAGATTTAATTTAGAATCACCTACTCCTATCTGTTTTTTATCGCATCTCTTTAATTTATACGTTTTTCATTCTTTGACAAAGCTGTGAACCCAAGTGGCTTTGTTTCTTTTCTTTTTGATGTCAATAAATAGCCAATAAGAGTGCCGCTTGTCAAATATTTTATATTTAACGTGAACGTGAACGCTTTGAGTGTCTACCTGAGGCTTGTAGTTGGTGGTTGTAGGATTTTACACAGTGTATCTCTCTCCTTTTACTTGTCTTTTTCCTTAGCTGTTGCTTGTGGTTGGTTTGGTTTCTGTGGATCAACACAAGTCGGGTTGAATATGGAGGATGTTGTTCTTTTACAGCCATTATAGTAATATTTTCTTTAATTTAATGGAAATTATTGTAATTCTTAGATTGTTTAATATGTATCGTTTTTCTTTTCTGTAGCTTGATACCGCTGTACTTCAGTTTCAAAATCAGAAGCTTTCACAAAAACTAGACGTCCAAAAAATTGAAATTATTGCTCATGAGAGCAAGTTTTCAGAGAGAAATGAGAAGCTACAATCGTATGGGAAAATGGTGACAATTGTCAATAATTGCTGGAGTAAGGTAAAGTTTTGTCATTCTTCATTATTTGTTGATTGCTATTATCGTCATTTTCAAATTTATCTTGCTTAGGGTTTTTGCTTGAAAGGTGCAGGATGCCTATATTCTTAGTATTTTTGTTGTCTAAGCTTGTAGCTTGTTATAAATATTTATTATTTTCAATTTTCTCCATTCTCTTGGAAACAAATTCTAGCTAATGGACGGCTTGGAAGCCCGATCTGTTTACATCAAAGACACGGTCAGAAGCGGAGGAAATATGCATCGTTCAGTTACTATAAAGGGTAAGTGATACTTGTGTGGAAAATCTTCTTTATGAAAATTCTTTTAACCATGGTGGTGATTATTGATTTTTATGGTTTCGAGTATTTTTAATTCTTGTTTTGAGTTATTATGAGGTAAAAACTTAACTGCATACTATTGAAACATGATCATGTGCTCCTTTTACTGTCTTATTAATTGCTATGTATATTTTAAGTTGCAGCGTTGACTAATATTTTGGGCAAGTATTACAGAGATTTGGTCTTTGTTAGTAATCACGTGTGCTTATAAATGGTATTAAAGAATGGAGAATGATTTTACTTCTACACTCAGTATGGTCATCGACTGTATTGAACGATTAGAATTTGATTTTGATTAATTTAGCTTATCTATGCTTCAAAAGGTTAGTTGGCGCTTTGCATCATGTAGTTGTGATGCTCGGAGGTATTACTCCCACCATACCAGGTTACTACACAACCCAGGTGCTCACATCATTAACATCATGCACAAGGGGAAGAAGTATGACAAGTCCTTTCTCTTTCTCTACTTTGCATCACTGACATGCATGACTCAAAAGAAGATGAAATAGAATAAGTGGATGTAGAGAGGAGAGGGAGGAAGTGGAAGGGATTGCAGAGAGGAGGAAAGAAAGGAAATACAGTGAGGAAGAGAGAAAGGAAGTATTGGAGAGGAGAAGGGAGAAGGGAAACACAATAGGGAAAGAGATATGCATGAAATGAAATGAGGGGGGAGAGAGATGTGAAAATCTAATATGAGGGAGCTAAAGGAGACCAAGAGAGAAATAAACAAATAAGTAAATAACAACTCAGTTACTATAAAAAACAAGATTCTTTTCCTTTTGATTTTTTCCCTGAAATGGTTCTCTGTTTCATATTCTCCCTGCTTATATCTATGGAGTATACTCTTATATTTTTTGCTTATTATTAATTTAATAGATTTTTTTAGATATAAAAAAACTTTTAATAACATTATTTAATTTTCCTTTATTTTTGAATAGAAGTAAACTGCTAAACGGCTGTTTCGATAATAGTCATGATAATGGTTGCTAAACGACTTTTGTATTTAATGAGAATGATTTCATGGTTGCCTTGGCTATATTTTTTGGTCGTGGTGAACTCCAAAACCTTTATTATGTAGTTTAAATACGGTGATGCGGACGATATTTTGCACTATAAAATAAACTTAATCATTTAAATATTCTATAATCGTAAAAAATCATTGTTTGAGTAATTTGTTATCGAGCCTGAACCTGGGTTTTGTACTTTTTTGAAATGAGTCCTCAAGTCCTTCAAATCAGACTTGACCAGTCCGTCACTTCAATCTCTTATTTTAATCCATCACCAGTATTAGTGCCTAAGCGTAGTCATAGGAACCATCAATCTTGGTTTTCTTATTAAACATTGTAAGTTCAACACTTGACTTCCTGTGGTTGTAGTTTGTTTGCCAAGAGGACCTTGTAGCAGCCCCTTGTTTTCATTGTTGTATTGTAACCTTTATGGGCCGAGCTTTTCTTTTTTGCTTCACTTCCTGGTCAAAGGGACAGCATTGTGTTGAAGGTAACTTGAAGCTGCAGATGAAATTGTTGAGGCCCTTTAATTTTGGTGAGACTTTAGTTTGCTTTGTAAGGGTTTAGGGTTATATGTCTTCGATGATTTGCGGCTGTCTCGAATCCTGGGTTTTTACGTTGTTCTAAAAGCAATCTTATTAGCTTTTTAATTTTAGAGGTTGTGTTGTTTCCCTTAATGTACAGTTGCAAAGTTCACATAACTGGTTTGGGAGCTAGAGGAAAGTTTACAAGCATTTTGTTCATCACTATCTTAATCTAAAATGTTAGTTGGAACAGAGCCTTTTCTGTAAATTTATATGGTATTAAACATGATCATTATTCATGTTTCCTGTAGGTTGGGGTTCATAGCATAGATCGACATGTATTTGTAATTGCATTGAGCTTAAGTATATGTATTTGTAGCTAAGATATTTGTATTGGTTGTCAATCAGATGGTGCTTCTTCCTCCGATGATGATTTATTCTTAAAGAGACTGACAGAATCAGTTCCTGAATCTTGCTTAGCTAGTAATTCCTTTGACCAGATGGTAGAAGAAGGGGACAAGGCTTGTGAAAAATCCAAAAATATTTTGCATAATATTGTTGGTGCTGTAAATGACTTGTGGTGTATGAAAGATGGATTGTACAATGCTGTATTAACAGCACTTCCAAAGGATGGTTAGTTCTGTTTTCAATGCTTTATATATGTTTGTGTGTTGCTAGAATTATCGAACTTAACAACTTAATTTTCTATTTTCTGTCTTATTTCTTTTGATTTTTAGATTCATGCAAGCGGAAAGAATCCTATACTATGATGGCAGACATTAAGAATTTACGTTCAGCTCTGAATGATCTTCATCTGAAACACAGATCACTTGCTAGGGAACTACATAAACATGAATCTGGTGAATTAAAGAACAAAGCTGAGCTTAAATATTTACGAGGTACTTGAACCATTCCACATATTGGTGACACTTCCGAATAAGCTTTCGAGTTCCTTCCTTCCGATAATTATGCTCATTTTGGAGATATATCACTTTCGTTATCTAATGTTGGTTTAATTGAACTAGACATACGACTCAACTTTGAGTCTCTGATTGACCCAACTTGATGCATTTGTAATGTATTGTGGTCCTTGCTTGTTCAGTCTGGAACTCATCTTTTTCCATTTTACCTGGACGTTTTCATTGCTACATATGCAACATCTTAGATAGTATATGGATGCTATGCTGTTTTGAGTTCTGTTAAATAACTTTCCATATAAGATATAATTAACGTGAAAACATTGAAGAGTTTGGGATTTTGGGCTGTATGATGGAAAAATTTGTAGTTTTGTTCTAAAATAATGATATTATGCCACATAATTACTAGATTTTTACAACCGTTGGTTTTCTTTATCTTGTTCATTTGCTGTTTAAAGAGTTCAGTGAGATCAAGGTATAGCAGCTTACTCGAGATTTTTTTATTTTTGTTAAATTGTAGCTTACTTTAACTTTCCAAATTCAATTTACTAATCTCAATGATAGCATGGTGCTTTCTTTAGTCCAATCTTGATGTTAAAAAGTATTTGTGTATATTTACCTTACTTTTTAGGTTGGCTATTTGGTATGGGGGTGTGTGAGGGGTGAAGGAGATTAGTTCCATTTGGTAGTGCAAGATAGCCATAATGTTCACTTTTTGTTGATTTATTGATGATCATATGATCTTGTGCAGGGGAGCTGGAGAGGACAATAAGAGAGCTGGAAGAAAGTAACCATAAGTTGTCAGCTTTAAAAGATGAGAAAGATGCGACGAAGGGATCTTTTTTCCCTGTGTTGAACATGGGTAATAAGCTTACTGCTAATGACAGAGTAGCTGATAAGCAAAAGGAGCAAAAGGACCTACAGGATTTGGAGGCAACTTTAAAGGAGTCAATGGTATGGAGCTGATTTCTGGTTTCTCCTACAGTTGATTTTGTTCAGTTATTAAATCTGTATATATATCTGCAGGCCCAATCCTCTTCACGGCTACAAGAACTGAAGCTTTTGCATGAGGAAAGAATAGAAATTCTGAAGAAGCTTTCAAATTTTCAGGTTAGAAGCTCCACTTGGAAACTTGCAATACAATGCTCCTGTCAATTTGTACATTTTCTTAGTATTTTTTAATGTCAGTCAACATTTGCAGTCTCCATTCACGATGAAGCCAAACATTTATAGTTTTGTTTAAGATTATGTTAGCTATTGTAAAACGACTTGTTGTCATGTGTACTTATTCATTTTAAGTATCATGTTATGTTTACATCCAAGTACCAAATGGATCGACCTTTTTGTTTTTTCAAGGATATAAGGTTGCGATCTGACTCTCTAACATTGCTTAGGTGGAGCCACATAATGACATTAAAGTAATGGAATATTGTTGTTGTTTAGTCATGGTTTGCTAAGTAGCAGATTATTGATTGTAAATTGTTCAACTACAGGGTACATTGAAAAACGCAAAATCTATTGCTTGTGCTGGAGCTTTTAATCTAGTGAAAGAAGAGCTTGAAAAGTCTAAAGCTGATGTCATCCAGTATCAAACCTTATTCAAAAAACTTCAGGTTGTAACTGGTCGGTAATTATACATGTGCATGGTTCAATTTTCTTTCAAGAGTATTTCTCTTTTGGTGCTGACTATTGACTTTTTCAATGGGATTTGCAGGCTGAGAAAGAGAAGGTTTCATGGAAAGAAAGAGAAGCAGTGGTTAGAATTGATATAGGTGATGTTTTTCGAAGATCCTTGACAACAACTTGTTCTAGAATCAACGAGCTTGAAACTGAGATACAAAAGCAAAATGATGAAAAAAAGCATATGGAATCCAAGCTGGAAGAAGCTTCAAGAGAACCAGGTATAATCCTCTAAGTTTTGTTGAGTACTAAATTAATTGGTAATTGTAGCTGACCTGAAATGTTTTGTTTCTGCAGGAAGGAAAGAAATAATTTTAAACTTTAAGGAATTTGTCTCTTCATTTCCTGAGGATATGAGTTCCATGCAAAGTAAGCTACGCAAGTACAAGGAGACAGCTGTCAATGTTCATTCTTTGAGAGCTGAAGTACAATCTCTTTCAAATCTTCTTGCCAAGAAGGTACGCTTCTTGCTTACAACAACTTGCAACAACTTGTTTGTCTGATACTTGTTGACGGCAAATGTGTAAACTTATTTATAGGCCAAAGATTTGGAGACATTATCTTGTACATCAGTTGATCAAGATGCTGAAATTCAGAGACTTAAAGCTGTGGTAAGTTGTGCTGTTTTTTTTTTGAAATTAATATTGTCAAATCAGTTAGATTACTCTCAAAAAATTTCTTATGATGGATCTTTGGCAATATTCTCTGTGTGAATTAGTGACTTAGTAATTTTCTGATCTAAAAGGGTTTGACTATGTTTTCCCTTTTTGACAACTAGATATCCCCTTATATTGATAGGCCATAAATTTAAAGCTCTTTGGTTTTGAATTATGATGAACTATAATAAGATGACTCATTGAATCATGTACACTTGTATATGTAAAGTTTTATTGATATTTGTTACCAAAAGTCAATCTTTATTATCACTCAGAAGGGTAAGGTTGCGTATATCTTACCTTCCAAACCTTGCTTAGGTGGGATCCACTTTCATAGCAGCAATTTTGGGCTCCTACGTAGATGCTTATGCTAGGATTTCAGGCATTTATCAGTTTGACATCAGTGTTGAGGATGTCCATTTTAACCATTGCAAAACGTCTCTCCTTCATTTTAACGAGGTAGTATAAGTAATAATTAGTCAATATGGGAAGTGGAAGAGAGGAAAGGAAGGGGAACAAGGCTTGTTTTGTTTCTTTGGGATGAATCTAAAGTTTGATATTACGTGCTTTATAATTAGAACTATATTGCACTGCTATGTAAGGGTGTTTTCCCACTACCACCTCTAATAAAATCAATTGTAATCTAAAAGGCGTCTTTAATTATATGATGTTTACGCAAAGATACTCTTAAAACATCAATTATCACTTAATTTGATCACCATATGCTATAGTATGCCCCTTGATTAATTGCTGCTTTAATATGATCCCATACCCCTTCATATCTCTCCCTATTTCTGCCAAAATCCATAATGCTCCGACTATTATTTGGATCAAATCGTCAAATTTCTAGTACAATGGACCTGTGATACCTGAAATGAAGTTCGATTTGATACAACAAACGAAAACACAAGCGAGAAATGTTAAGTTTTGTGTTAGATATCCTTAAGATTGTTCATATCTCATTTCACTCTCCCCGCCTTTTGCTTGTTGACACTGACTCTTGCTTGTCTCCTTGGATTTTAGTATGGGGTTGTATTTCAATTCCCATGTTTATATTAAGTTTCTATTTTCTAAACCACAGGCATTTGTCTGTGGTCCTTTTGTCGAGATTATTTATGTTGATCTATTATATTTTTTTATTTCCTTTTCCAAATTCTTTTATGCCATGTTTGGGAACTATGATTTTGTTTGGAAATTTGGAATTGAATCAAATTTTTTGTTTGGCAAATCAAATATTTTGAAATTTGGATTTAAATCAATTTTCACCATTGTTTTTAAAGTAGTTAAAGTTGAGAATTTGAGAATGACTATCCAAACCTTGTCATTCTCAACTTCTTCATTTATAATTTCATAATTGGAATCCATAATTTGAAATGAAATACTTGTTCCCAAAAACTACATTATATTTTTCTATAATTTGAATCCTTTCCAATTACGTATGTGTAAGTTTTGTGATGTAGCTTTGGTGACTTCTACTTTACTAATTGTTTGATATAGCTGCATGGTGATGGTAATAAAAAGTAAATGTCACCCTATCTAATTCTATACAGTAGGATTATGAGATTTTCACTATTCATCATAGGTGTTTTTGACCCTTCTCTTTAATGAATTCTGTTATTGGCTGTATTTGGGACTTTGGGAGGGAAACATTGATATGCCATATCTAAAACCTTGCAGGTTCAGGATTTGAAAGATAGTGACTTGGAACTTAAGCTTATTTTGGAGATGTACAGACGTGAATCAACCATCACAAGGTTAATCTTGATGCCATTGCTTTTATTTTATAATATCAATACTGTAGATTTGATAAATTGTAAAGTTGTTTGCTTAATAGTGGAGCTGAGATTTATTACCATGCTGTGGTGAGTTATGTAACAAAGAATCCAGATATTACTTCATTAGCATTCTGTTAGACATCTTTTACATAATGCTTTATTCAATTTTTCAAAAGAAATATTAGTTCAAGATAGCGCGGGTCCTATTTGTTTGTGATTATTGATATGTATTTGTGAAATAGTTGAATTTTTTTGATCAGGCAAAGGAACCTAGTATTCCTGCTGAAACTGCTATTATATCTTGTGGATCCACTTTCTTGAGTAATCTTGTTAGTGGTAATGTGCTAGTGCTAACGTATGGTTTATTGTGTGATATGGTATCGAAATCTTTCAAGTTTTACGCTTTGTTTGAATTGAAAGAATTGGATAGAAAAAAGAAAAAGGAAGGATTTAGGGCATATAATTTTCCTTGTTTGAATAATAAATTAAGAGAGGAGGGATTGCATGTAAGGGAGAATGTATTAGCTCCTTTAATTTTATTGATGATCAAATCTCTCCAAAAAGTGAAAAGATTTGAAAGGAAAATGATTTTTTCTTCCTCTCCCTTCCTTTTCCTCTTAAACAAAAAATAGAAGCCTTTCCTATCATTCCCTTCCCTCCCTTCTTCCCTTCTTTTCCTTTTTGTTCTAAATTCTTATCCAGGCGTAATGTTACCTTAACATAGGAAGTCGCTAAGGCTGAGCATTTGCAATGTCCCTGTGTACATAGAGGACTGTATTAAAGTAGATTGGACAAATAAACTCGGAATTTGATGGAAATATTCTGCCTGTTAATATACTATAAAGAGGAGACCTGGGAAGGTAAAAGTTGTGAAATTGGAAATTCAATTTAGGAAATGAGGGATAAAGTAGTGTATAATGAATCACTAAGGTATTCAATTTGAGGAGAGTGAGAGGAGTTATATATTGAAAGATAGAGTCTATAAAAAAGCGGACGATGTCAGGTAATTGTTTTCTGAATTTGAAAACAAATGCTAGGGGTTAAGTGCACCTTTTGTGAGATAGATAACCTAATTAAGTTTTTGGCCTTCAGCATTCTTTTTATTGGTGCTTTTTTCTGTTCTATAAATTTGTATTATGCTGAAGGCTGTGTATTTTTTTCAAGTGTCTACCTCTTAGCATTATATATGTATCGTTATAAAGTTTTACTTTGAATATTGTTTAAATATCATGCTGGTTCTTGATCGTTTTGGAGGTTAGTTGTTGTGGACTAGAACCCAAGACCTAATGTTTGTAGCTATAAAAAGAAAAGTTTTCCAATTCAAGAAGGAAGCTTTAAGTTGTGGCAAACTCTGTGCTTCATCCTTCGAAGACCTGCACTACAGTTCTGTGATATGCTTTTGAATATATTTGGTCAACTTTTACAGGAATTTCTTAGAAGCAAGGGATAGGGAATATAAAGCATGGGCACATGTCCATAACCTCAAGTCTTCACTTGATGAACACAATATGGAAATACGTGTCAAGACAGCTATTGAAGAAGAGGCTCTGTCCCAACAACGCTTAGCTGCTGCAGAAGCTGAAATTGCAGACTTGCGGGAGAAGTGTAAATCTTCTGAAAGGTTAAACTTTATGTGTTTAAGTTTGTGCAGAATGGAAGTTTAATTTTTTTCCTTGGCTTTGATTTCATATATAATTAGAGTAGATCTCTTAGCTATGATCTCCTTGCATTCATGCATGTTGCCTTTCCCATGTTTTATTGGGTGAAATAGAGGGCCAAAATTTAGGATTAAAATGTCAATTCTTTAAGGTAGTTAGGATGGTTTTATGAGGTGATTGGCTTTGGCACATAGAAGTGCAAAATGCAGACTGCCTCCCCCACCCCCCCAACCCCACCAACAAATTGCGCTTCAGAAGTTTTGTACCAGAATGGTATGGAAATGCGATCTGAGTTGCTACCTGTAACGTTTTGGTTAGCCTACCAATTTTGTCTTCTATGTTGGCGTGATGAAACAATCTTTTGAGTATTTAAGTTGATGGAGGGTAGGTGTAGCGTGATTCAGCCCTTACTATCTGGCTTTTGGGTTTTATTTGGGTTGGGATTTAAGATTAAGCATTCCATACTAATTTGGGCTTTTCGCTTGTTTTGATGTTGTAGCTTTCACCACAGATTCCAAACCGAGCATTGTAATATAAACAAAATTTTGTCCAACCGATCCAAATTACTAAAATAGTCGTACCCAATTGCTTATTCGGCTTGGTGTTCGATGTTTCACCAACTTACTTGCGCTCTACCTATTTTCTTTACGAACTAGAAGTATTGATCTATGTTGAACTTCACTAGTTTCTAGAATCGATATCCATCTTGCTTGAGACCATGCGATTCATAACCAATGCCACTATAGCTGTTTTGCAATCCTTGCCTTCATCACTTTATTCATTCCTTGAACATGAAATATATTCAATACGTATTTGTGTTGCTATATTATTTGTGTAAGCTGCAACTGGCATAGCTAGAACATGAAATTGTTCAATTTGTTTGGAGACGAAAGGAGTATTACAAAGTGAAATTTTTAACTCTATTGAAGATATATTTTTTAGAAATTCTTCATGATATACAATTTTTGTTTTTATATGGCAACCTGAGATGTTTGCAAATACATTAACATGGTCTTATGTAGTAAAAAACGTTTAGCGTCCGTTGAAAGGTTAGTTAAAATTTACTAGAATACCTTCATTAACTCCTCCATCATCTTCCCTCCACCATAATAAATAAGACAATATTATGACGATTAAAATAAGTAGTTAGGTTATGCTATGACCTGGCTACTTGAATTAAACAGTAAATTTGATGTTGAAATATTAAAAGGACAAAAGCAAAATTATATTATGATATTGATGAACAAAGAAAGATTATAGCCCTAGAAATGGTAAAAGAAAGATAAATCAAGCACTTCGAGAAGTTTGAGATCTCTAATGAGTATAAAACCCACCCACAATGTGTTTACTGATTTCTTGATGATAATGACTCCCTAATTCCTCTTATTTATAATAAAGTTACTTATGAAACTAACTTATTCCCCAAGTAACCACCACATTGTCATTACCAAAACTACCCCTACGTAAAACTCCATATTAGGTCATTGCAAATTATAGGAAGTGTAATTAAACGACAGAGCTAATGCAAAAGCAACTTTAGATATAACGCAATTTCTTATGTGAACGGTTGTGCAAGGTAATATTGTGAGCCATTAGTAACCGTTGCTAAGCTCTTAATGATTATCTAACTTCACATTTTCCATATAATTGAAGAATTCCTTTATTTATCTTCGTATCCTTCATTTTCTTCCTAACCTCTCTATTTCTCTTCTTCATTTTACATGTAACGAAGAAATACCATTTTATTGGAGATAATAAATAAACTGAAAAGTTTAGAAATGATGAGATAATGAAGCTTGGAATAAACCCAGAAATTCAAAGGTGGAAGACATGAGGATATTTTGCAATTGCACAATATCTAAGGATCAGTCAAGAACTTTAGTCTAAGATAATCTGAGTAATACTATTACTTATGGTTACCATGTAAATTAAAAAAAAAATGTCCACCATGTCGAAAATTCGATAATAAAGGGTACCATGCAGAATTTTCTTTAAGTTTTTGTGCATAACACAATCGAAAATTATGACATTTTCTTGAATTATTGTTGGGAAAAATGGGCTCTATGTTTTCAGGGGGTGCATAGTTAGCATAGTTATTAAAACATGTTAGAGGGTTGTGTGTTCTACTCAAATGTGTGATTTTTAGAATCATAGCATGGAATAAATACATAATATTGCGTGTTTATATAAATTGATTTTCTTCAATTACATAAAATTCTTTGTATGTGTGTGCTGTTGTACATATGCATTTCTGTGGGTATTTTTCCTCTTAGTTTGTTAAAGTCTTCCATCTTTGTAAGAGGTTCCTGTTTAGTTTAGGAATTAGTAAGAACAGTTAACTTTGGATGTGGTCTTTCGCATTGCTGTGTAAATCTGTTGGTGGCAGATGTTAGGCTAGTTCAAATTTTTCTAGAGAAGATTTTGGGGAGTATGTCACGGATCACAATTAAAAGGGGAATGCCATTAATCTGTCTCTATATTGACACATTTGTTTTCAAATAATCACAATTCTTGTAGGTAGCGACTTTTTTATTGTTGAGGTTTGTGGGTTTAGGGGAGGTGTTTGGTGCAGTATTTCGGAGTCGTGTGTTGTTTTGGAAGAGGGATTTGAAATTACTTTACAAGCTAGATGCCTAGATCCTCTTCTGTTGTTAGTATTAAGCATTTTTGGCAGGCATGCTATACAATGAAAATGGACACTCAGAATTGCCTTATGGGGGCTGTGAGCCAAAGCTTGAGCCTTACTGTGGACTATTTCGTTTTCTTGTGCCATAGTTGTTGACTGCTGACCTTTAGTTTCCATCAAGCTGAAGAGGCCCAATTGGTGTCTTTGGGGTTTCGACCCCACTCAGATGATAAATGGTATTTAATTTGGAAGTGTGGGGAGAGATTATAGGCATAGTTACCCGGAACGCGGGACGCCTGCCCGTTTCCCGATCTGGGACGACCGATCCCAAATGCGGGACGCTGGCGTACCGGAACGTCGTGGAACGCGTACCAGATTGTGAAAGAGTGCGACCCATAAATTGTATGATGCCATTGTTGACCATTAAAAGCACTGAAAAAAAACAAGAAGAAAGGAAGAGAAACAGAGAAGACGAGAAGAGAAAAGAAAAAGAATAAGAAAAAGAAAAAGAAAACTTACCTCATTTGACTCATTGACTGTGTGATGTGCGGCTACTAGTGACCAAAGCAAGAGCAAATTTTTATGTTTAGGGTTTTTTAAAATGGGCTTGGCCCACTTATTACTTTTTGCTTTTCAAAGAGGTGTATAGTGTACTGCTTTTTTTCTACATTTTATTTTTTTACCTTTTCTTTTCTTATTTTTGTTATGTTCTTATTTTTTTTATTTTTTTTTCTTTTTGACTCGTTATTTTAAATGTATATTTTAATAATAAAATCGTACCCACTCGTTCCGGAGTCACCTTAGATAGCGTTTCCCGTTCCCGTTCCACGTTCCAAACCGTATTGCGTTCCAGGTAACTATGATTATAGGTGGGACCAATGGGCAATGTGCCGGTGTTGGATGTCAATGCAATGAACATTCAACATATCCTACATGTATGACAATATATCTTATGTCACGTATTGATGTGTATATTACGTTAATTTCAGGGAAAGGTCAATGTTTTCTAATGTTTTGAAGTCTAAGCAAGAAGAGAATGAGGCCTACTTGTTTGAAATTGAGGTAAAATTTTGTTTGAGTTCATGTTTTATTTCTGTTTAGCTACTTAACAACATAGAAGTATAATATTTCTCTTGTTTAGACTATTGGACAAGCCTATGATGACATGCAAAACAAAAATCAGCATCTGTTGCAGCAAATTACAGAGAGAGACGACTATAACATTAAGGTGATTTGATCCTTGACTTCTTCCACTGCATGATGCTTGATTTAATTTTCATGTTGGCAATGTCTTTGGTGTCAACTTATATCTGCATCCAATGTATACAACCTGTTTGTTACTTTATTGTGCTGACTGCAATCTCACTGACAATAGTTCTGTACCGGAATGGGATTTCAAACCTTGGTATAATAGCTCTATGCTGGAATAGAATTCCATAGAGCTTTTTAAACTTATTGGTTGTGGTATGCTAAAAAATGTCCTTTTCAGAGCTTTTTATACTGTCAAGTTAAATTTTTTATAGCTTTTAGTTTCTAGTTAAGGATCTAAGAGGAAAATGGATACTCTTGCCACTCCTTAGGTTTAATGAAGTATCTGTTATCTTGATATAAAAATATAAATAATACATTAATTATAACCTTCCCTCGTAAACTTCAATATTAAATATTCTGCTGGAGAAATTGTTTTTTTATTAACCAAGGAGATCTTTTTGTTTTCTTTTAGGGATATTAGTTTGGTGAAATTTCCATGTTACCTTGTTGCTCTACGTAACTCTGTTTCTGTGTTCACCATCTCCCTTTCTCATTTTCACCCAGGCTTAGGATTAATTATGTATATATTTGTTCTTAGTTTTATATTGTCTCCGATTGATTGTTGTCGCCTTGTATTTTCGAGAGGTGAACTAGTCGTTCTTAATGCTAATTGATTCTTACATGACATACAAATTTCTTGTGGTATGTTCCTTAGCCTTCAGGTTTCTTCATATTTTTTATTGCCCACTTGTTTTTCAGCTTGTTCTTGAAGGTTTGCATAGTAAACAGACAAATGATCTTTTACTCATGGAAAAAGAAAGTCTCCTGAAGAAGATCCAGCTGGGTAATGTTTCTCGGGATTTTTTTGAGAAGAAAGCTGCAAAAATTGAAGATCAGGTAGAGTTCAATATTTTTGTATGAAGATCTTGTTATCATATTATGAATGTAAATGACAGCTGGATGTGTTGAACAGGTTAAAAATTGCTCAGATCAGAACCATAGACTTGCAGAAGATAGGTGTCAAAACTCGGTTTCTTTGGAAAATATCCAAAGGAAGCTGTTGGATTCAAGAAAAATTTCGCGGCAGACAAAGGAATCTTTGGATGGACTTCAAAGTAAAACCAAGGATGGTCGAGCAATTCTTTCCGAGATGCAGATAGAGTTGGAGAGAAAAAGGTATTTATGAGGTACTATTGTCTCGTTGATGTGTACCAGTAGGATATTGCTGACTTGTCTTTTATAGGTTTGAGAAGAAAAGGATAGAAGAAGAATTGGAAGCAGTCAAGAGGAAAGCTGAGCGTCTTAGAATGCAAAAAGAAGGTTCTATTGTGGAAAAGCTCCAACAAGAGCTCCAAGAGTACAAGGAAATACTGAAGTGTAGTGTCTGCCTTGACAAGCCCAAGGAGGTATAGTACTTGCTCTTTTACTTTGAAGCTTAGTACCTAGGGATATCTCGAATTAGACCTGACTGAAACATAGAACGACTTGATCCCAAACTAAAATTTACTCAAAATCAAACTGAATCTACTTGGTAATTATGCACGCCAAACTTGAAATTAATTCGACGTGAAATTCCACACCCAAAACCCAATTTAACAAGAGAAGCATGGGTTTGCCTAGTGGCCCAGGGCTTTCCCTTTCACCCATTGATAAGGTATCAATTCTCACCTCTAAATTCAGGAGGATTAATTCCCTCTCTCTCTCGGGGATTATTTAGCCTACCCCAAATAAAATACTCAACTCAGCAGAAGAATAAAACAGCTATAGCACACACCTTCACTTCTCAATTTCCTTTTTGTGATCGAAGTGACTTATATGCTGGTGAGTGGTGACGGCAAATGGGTGGTTCAATTTAAGGTTTAGCTGTGATGATTATGATTTTTTATTTCAAAACATATAGTTTTTGGTTTGATACATGTTATGTGTATTTTTCAGGTTGTGATTACAAAATGCTTCCATCTAGCATGCAGTCCTTGCGTACAAAGAGTATTGGGATCTCGCCATCGCAAGTGCCCTGTATGTTGTGTTGCGAGCTTTGGTCCCAATGATGTTAAACCCGTTTACATTTGATTAGAGGCTGTCAAACAGCTAAAGTCGTCTTCTTTATGTATTTTCTTTATAATTGCCCCCTCCCCATCAATCAATTGCAAACAGCAGTACACATGCCTAAGACCCATCTGTAAATTCCCCAGCTTTGCATGTAGTTCAGTCCATAGCCATTTTAGGTTCAAGGAGATGCTAAAAAATTTTCCTCCACAGTGCATATCTTAGAGTTGTAGTTTTGTAGAGCTCTGGTTTCAGGTAATTGATTTTTTTTTTGTAGTAGACTGTATTTATAAGTATGAGTAGCTGATATATCTTGGAGCTGCAGTGGGCTGTTACTGTCAAATTGCAATCAAAATGAACCACATAAAGAAATTGAACCACCCATTTGCTAATGCTTTATATTTCTTCTGTTTTTGAAATTGTACCTTTATTGTCTGGGGGTGTTATCACTGATCCTCAGTCTGAGTATATTTGTGCAGGTCGGTTTGATGATTTATACAAGAATGGTAGATGCCATTATAGCCAAGTAGACTGGTTTTTTCATGTTATATTTGTTCTCATGCAAGTCTTCCTCAATTTTTTCTTCATACATTAAGTTTTTGAGAGAATTGTGGAAAGTTTGTTGACAAAGAGATCACAAAGCAGTGATACAAGCAGTATTAGGTGTGATAAAAAAGATCGCAAACTTGTAAATCAGTCTTTCATTAAACTAAAATACTCCATTAACATTTTAAACACTATTCATCTCTTACTATTAATTTGTATTTTGTTATTAATCCATAAAATTAATTGTCAATTACAACCTAAATGTTTAGTAGTTTTGCGAATTACAACTTTAATTTTTTTTTTCTTTTTTATAAATTACAGTTATTATATTTCAATTTTGACTAGCATTTAGGCCAGGTAATCGGTTTTGTACAGGTTGACCGGCTGACTAGCCATTGTAACTTTGACTTCTCTTTTTTTGTTTTAATTTTTTTGAGTTTCTTTTTTTTTTTTCTTTTTTTTTCTTTTTTCATTTAATTTTTTTCCTCCAATCACCTTTCTCTCTCCTTTTTCTTCCCAATTACATTCATTCTCTTCTTCTCCTCTATTGTTACACATCAAAGTTTTGAGTCTTAAAAAAATTTAATTTCAATTGAATTTTACCCATGGCTTCCTTAAACACTCCAATAAAGTAATAAAATTGATCTTGAATGTAAACCAAATTATAACCCAAGTCTTAGATTTAAACCCTCATCATCATTATCCTCAACATTCTCTTTGCCCAGAAAATATTTTCTTACCTCAGTTGGATCAATGGCTTGTTAGAAATTAGGCAAGAGATACAGATTCAAGAAGAGTATTAGATTGATTATCAAAAGTACCAAATACATTGATACAAGAGGTGCTTTATATATAGCTCTCAAGAATTAAAGAAAGACAGATTCACTAATTCTTAATCCTAGCTATTATAATTTGAAGTTAGTTATAACTAACTTCTTATCATTTAATCTACACCCTTGGATAGAAGAGCTGTACACCCTTGATCTTGAGGTACACGGATCATGAGCCTTCTTCATACATGGATCATCACAATATGGTCATCAAGTGTGCAGCCAACAAACACAATTGTGTTTCTGTTCTACTAGTGTGTAAGCAACCTCTAATCAACATTCCCTGGAGCTTCCCATTGGTGGTTGTCCTTAATCAGCAAGCATGGATTCATAAGAGCTATCCTAGGAGCTAAACTCGGTGACTATGTTTAATATCCCCCTCAAACTAGGGGTTATAAACTCCTAGTTTGGTCATAAGTTGTCTGAAATGAACAGAGGGTAGGATTTTGGTAAAGAGGTCAGCTATTTGATTTTTTGTAGGCAAGTAAGATAATTGTAAGAGTCCTTCAAGGACTTTTTCACGTGTAAAATGACAATCAATATCTATATGTTTGGTTCTCTCATGTAAAACTGGATTTTTGCCTATGAATATTGCTGACTAGTTGTCACAAAACAAATTAATTGGTTTTTGAATCTTTACATTTAGCTCTTATAGTAGTCTTACTAACCATGTGACCTCAGAAGCTGCACTGGCCATTGCCCTATACTCTGCTTCTGAACTTGACTTGGATACTGTTTGTTGTTTCTTACTTTTCCAACTAATGGGAGAATTACCTAACATCATTATGTAGCCTGTGATTGACATTCGTGTGTCAACACAAGACCCCCCAATCTGAGTCAGAGTACGCTTGTAAAACAAGTTTTGCTTCTCCTTGTAGTTTTATTCCTTGACCACAAGTAGAAAAAACGTAGTTTAGAGTGTGAAGAAGAGCATTCCAATGAGAGCTTCTAGGTTGTTGAATAAACTGGCTCAGAGATTGTATAGTATAGGCTAAATTCGGCCTAGTATTGGTCTAAAAATTGAGCTTACCAATTAAGCTTCGATATAATGTGGGATCTTCAAGTAACGTCCCCTCATGGGCTGACAACTTGAGATTGAGTGGTAAAGGAGTTACCACATGTTTGAACTCCTTGACCTGACTGGTAGAAAGTAGTTCTTTTGTAAACTTTTGTTGTGTGAGTATTATTCCATCACCTGGGTAACTAATTTCAATTCCAAGAAAGAAATGTAGATCACGTAAATCTTTTATGGTAAAATTTTTGTCCAGATGTGCTTTTAGCACATGGATTTCATTGACATCATCTCCTGTTAAGATTATGTCATCAACGTATACTGCCACAATAGTGAACTTATTGTTTTGTTTCTTTAAGAATAGTGAATAATCATTTTTGGATTGTTTGTATCCTAAGGATTTTAGCTCATCAAGGAGTTTTATGTACCATTATCTTGAGGCCTGTTTAAGTCTATAAAGAGACTTTTTAAGGAGACATACTTGATTAGGTTTGCAATTTATCCCTTCAGGCATTTTCATGTATACTTCTTCATGTAGGTCACCGTGAAGAAATGCGTTGTTAATGTCTAGTTGATGTACTTTCCATTTTGAGCTGGCAGCAATAGCCAATACACACCTAATTGTAGACATTTTCACTATTGGGGAAAAAGTCTCCTCATAATCTATTCCATATTGTTGATTATAACCTTTTGCAACTAACTAGGCTTTCAATCTTTCTAAGCTTCCATCTGATTTGAGTTTTCCTATGTATACCCATTTGTTGCCAATAGCTTTCTTACCTTGGGGTAGGTTTACAATTTCCCAAGTGTTATTTCTTGCTAAGGCTTCTAATTCTTTGTTCATGGCTATGATCACTAGTGGAAAAAAGCCTATTGGCTGCGATTTTAAGGCCACCAAAGGCTTCGATTTTGGACCCCAACACTTGTGGTAGCAGCTTATATCTTAAAAGAAAGGCTGCGGTCAAAAAACGCAGCAAAAAAATTTTAAAGGCTGCGGTTTTTGGGCAAAACCGCAGCCAATAGTGCATTTTTGATTTTTCAAAAATGCACTATTGGCTGCGGTTTTGCCCAAAAACCGCAGCCTTTAATGTTTTTTTTTTATTTTTTTTTTTAATTTTTTTTTTAATTTTAATTCCAACAACTTAATTTTGAATAAACATTAGACGGTACAGTGAAGCAACCAAATTGGGAAACAAGTGGCATTAATTCCAAATCGAAAAGGCCATAGATGCATTAATTGTTCACTATATAAATCAAAATTAATACATTAATAATCATACATTGAGAAATAGCTCACTGTCATTCCCATTCATATCAGTATCAATCTCAAAGTATTGTTCACTGTACAGTACATAGGCATGATAGTTGGTCATCACAAAAACTCCGGAACAGAAATGTCATACTAAACTTGATACATCAGATGTTCAAAGCTGTTGCAAAAATTACCCAGTACGTGGCTGGCTTGGACTCAAAAGCAATAGCATTATTCCCTCCTCTGTCAATTGCTGCCAACACTTTGTTATCTGTTAAGTGTTCATGTGGGAAGCTCGTATGATCTTTGACAACTTTGACCACGACATCAGCTAGATTATTAGAACGTAAGAAAGCAGAGTCCTCTTCAGCCACTAAGGGAACCCTTGGGAAATGTTTTTCCAGCTCTGTCCAATAAGGAAGATTAATGGTTGATAATGAAACAACAAACATGAAACAAAATTATGTTTGGGTCTATTCTTACAGCTATAACTCGTAAGGCCATAAATTTTACATGATTGAACTAAAAAGCTTATGCCATAACTTATTCAAATCAAAGAGCATTTGAAAGTAAAATACAATATTAGCAAGAGCTGGTATCCCAAATATCAACAGATTGTATTGTTTTCTTAGTGAATGAATGAAGAAATTCATAATCAACAAGCAAATCTAGCGGATAATCAGAACAAAGCCTAAAAATCAACAAAATTCGTAAAGAACTAATCGGTATGAATGAAGAAATCAACAAAAATCATAAGAATGACAAGAAACCATCAAAAAAATGAAAAATCAACCCAAAACGTTGATGAACCCTAATTTTTCAGCCTAAACAAAATCAAAGGAAGCCATCAAAAAATCAACCCAATAACGTTGATGAATAAACAGATTGTTATAGATCAAATGGGAGATCTCACCCGAAAAGACTAGTCTATAAGACAAAGGAAGGATAGAATAAACAGTGTATCTGATGGGAATGTAGCAAGCAACCATTCAACAATATATGTGGGTTTACACATTGCAACTACAACAACAACAATGTCAAAACAATGCCAAAGTGAACAGACAACAAACTTATGTCGAAATAACACAATACATGCCAAAAAAACTACTGGAAAACAATTAGCCAGATATTCAGGGGCAGAATGAAAGAAATTTTAAGTAGTTTAAGAACTTACAACGGAATCGGCAAGGTTACAAACATCCGATCCTTCATTTCAAACCCCATGAGCCGCTTAATGTCATCAGGTAATAAATTGTTTAATCTTCCATCATATAATTAAGGACCAAAAACTAGAAAAATAAAATACATATCGAATCAACAATGAAATCAAGCAATGAATTACTTCATTTCACAAAATACATCAAAATTTCAGCAATAAAATCAACAAATAAAACAAGCAAAATCGAGAAAAAGAAAAAAGACTAACACTTTAAACCCAAAAATGTTTCAAATTAATGAGAATCATTAGTCTTTAAACCCATTGAAGATGAATAAATACAAACCAAAGTATATAAATCTTTATACCCATTAAAGATGAATAAATATAAACCTATTCCAATCTAATATAAATTTCAACATATTCAACACAAATTTCACAAAAAATAGTTGAAACACTAGACAGATAAATACGAACATTCACCATAAACAGAAGAATCTCAACAGAATTACATTGAAAAAGAACATACCATCAACCGATGGCTCTGGGAGCAGACGATTGGAGCGAAGCTGCATATGAAATAAATTGTCAAAATTAGGGTTTTACTGATTAGAAGAAGTGTAGAGAAGAAGTAATAACAATAACTTGTCGAAATTAGTGAAGAACATACCCTAACTTGTCGAAATTAGTGTTTTAGCAAACAAATAACAATGGCAACATAAACGAATCATACCAGCCAAAGAGAAGAAGTAATAAATTTTCGTAATTATTAGTGAAGAACATACCCTAACTTCGATTGAGAAAGAAAGAATGAAAGACTAACTTGGATTGAGAAAGAATGAAAGAATGAATGAAACAAGAAAAATAAGAAAATGAGGCAATTATCAGGCTTAGGGTTCTTAAAGCTTAGAGAACATTAACAAAGGCTGCGGGCATTACTAAACCCCAGCATATAAGTGTTTCAATTTTTTTTTAATCCTGCGGTTTTAATATAAACCGCAACCTTTGAGCTATTTTTTTTCCGCTTTTTTTTTTCTTCTATTAAAGGCCGCGTTTATTAGGAACAACAGCTAATGTTTAGCAGCCAATAGCTTTTTTTCCACTAGTGGATCCATTCCGGATGTTGTGAAGCTTCTTTTTATGTGGTTGGTTCTACATATTGTTCATATGATGAGGCAATATTTTGATGTCTTTTTGATATGTCATTGTTTTTGACAATGTTACATTAAGAATTACACACATAATTTTGTAGATGTGTTGGAGTGTGAATTTTCCTAGTTGTTCTTCTAGGACTGTTTAGAGGCTTTAAGGGCCTTGTATCAACTTGTTGTATGTTTTCTGATGGTTGATTGCTATTAACTAGTGTGTGATATTTGTCCACACTGTCTGACATCTTTGTTTCTTCCCACTTGAGTACTATCTTTAGGAAGAAAAAGTTGTTCAATTGGAACTTTGCTCATGTTGTAATAATGAAAGGGAAAAAATCTTTTATGGAACTTTACATCCCTTGATACATACACTAGCTTGGTTTTCAAACCACAAAGCTTATAAGCTTTTTGTTTTTGTGAATATCCTATGAAGACACTTGGTTGTGCTCTAGGTTCAAGTTTACCTCTTTCATTTTTTAAAGTTGAGGCAAAGCAAAGACATCCAAATGCTCTTAGCATAGAATAGAATGGTTTTGTTTTGTATAACCTTTCATAAGGTGATTTGTTATCAAGGATGCTCAAAGGCATTTTATTAATAATGTGCACTACACTTTCCAAGCAATCTCCCCAGAAACCAATTGAGATCCTGGATTGGAACAGCAAGGCTCTTGAAACTTCAAGCAAATGTCTATATTTTCTTTCAACCACCTCATTTTGTTGGGGTGTGTTTGTACAGCTAGATTGATGACAAATACCTTTTCTATTGTAAAACCATAATGTTTCTCCTTGGGAAAATTCTCTTGCATTATCTGTTCTGACCACCTTTATATGCTTCCCAAATTGTGTTTCAACATAACAATAGAAATTTCTAAAACAAGCTAAGAAATCAGACTTGTGCTTGATCAAAAAAATCCAAGTATATCTAGAAAAGTCATCCACTATGGTGATGAACATAGTAGAATTGGTTCTTGTTGCAAATTTCAGTGGTCCCCAAATATCTATATGTATGAGTTCAAATACATCACTTGTTTTTATTGAACTCTTGCTAAAATCTAGTCTAAACTGTTTTGCTAGGGGACAAATAGTACACAAAAATTGGTTATCAATTTTAATATCTGGAAACAACAATCTCATTTTATGAAATGGCATGTGCCCTAATCTGAGGTGCCACATCTTTGCATCATTGGTGATATTGTCTATGATGAGTAGCAGCAGTAGCAGCTTGTGGTTTAAGAGTCTTATGAATCCTGTTCTGGGCAGGTTGTAGGTAGTATAAGCCTTTGATGTTATTACCGAGAAGCAAATGCTTCTTCAATTGCTCTTGTATGATACACTTATTGTTATCAAAGACAACATTACACTTCAATTGAGCAGTAAGTTTTTGTACAAAAATTAAATTGAAATGAAAAGCTGGAACAAACAAAACTTCTTTGAGACATATACCATTAGGTAATGAAACATCCCCAATAAATTCTACCCTGATTTTCCTTCCATCAGGCACAATAAAATTATGTGGGCTCAGCTAGTGGCACATATGATCTGTTGCCCCTGAGTCTATGATCCAAATTGACTTATTAAGCAAGTTAGATGTTTTACCTGTTAACTGTGCTGAGTTTAAAGTGTGGGACACCTCCTGGACATCAGATGGTGGATTGTTTGTTGAGTATGCTCATGAGTTGTGACTATTGCTCCTGTGTAAGCCTTTTCTTTGATATTTTGTTGTTTGTGTCATCATTGGTATTATTTGCTTTGCTGCTGGTTTCCTCTTCCTTTTTCCAAGTATTATTTTTATACTTTGGTGGGTAATAGTGGATTTTCCAACATTTTTCCATGGTGTGTCCTTAAATCTTGCATTGATCACAAAAGGTGTTGTCTCTTACTATTTGAGTTCTTGTACTTATTTTCGATGAATTTTCTCTTTTCAACTCTGTGTGCCATGGACGCTTCTTGGACCTCATTTTCACTATGAGTGCTAATGCCTTGGTGCACTTATTCTTGAACAAGAATACCATATATTTCAGATAGGCTGGGTAAGTCTTTCATCATGATAAGACTGCTTCTGGTTTACTTACACTTTGCATCCAATTTCATTAAGAATTGAATGATTCTTGATCTTTGCTGGCTTTTAATGGTCTTTTGTGTCAGTTGTCACTCACATCCAGTGCAGGTGCATGAGGCTATGGGATCTAGGGCATCCAATACGTCCCATAATCCTTTGATTTTTGTGAAATAGTCCTCAATGGACATATTAGGGGCTTGGAATGTCTTGCTTAGGTCTTCTTGAATGGTGAAAAATTCAGCACTAGATGATTGCCCAAAAGCCTTGCTCAAGCTCCTCCCAAATTTCCTTTGCTATATTGAACCATATGATGGTTTCGGATATCTTTTCATCCACTGCGTTAATCAGCCACCCTATGATCACATCATTCACTCTATCCCAAGCCCTTGCCAATTCTTGATTATGCACAACCCTCTTGACATTCCCGTTGACAAAGCCCAACTTGTTTTTCCCTCATAAGGCAATAGTAATGGCTCTTTTCCAAGCCTTAAAACCTGTACCTGAAAAAATGTTTGTGACGATCTTTAGGCTTATGTCTGTAGGGTGCAAATAATAAGGGCTAAACGGGTTCATGGTTGGATCAGTAACTTGTTGTTTGTCTGTCTTGTTGACCATTTTTCTTGATGATTTCTGTTGGCACGCTTCAAGACAGTGGGAACTGATGGTGCAAGGAACACAAAAGAGAAAAGAAAAAAAAATGGTCAGAATAGGTATTACTTTGATACCATGTTAGAAACTAGGCAAGAGATACAGATTCAAGAAGAGTATTATAGATTGATTATCAAAAGTACCAAATACATTGATACAAGAGGTGCTTTATATATAGCTCTCAAGAATTAAAGAAAGACAGAAACACTAATTCCTAATCCTAGCTATTATAATTTGAAGTTAGTTATAAATAACTTCTTATCATTTAATCTAGACCCTTGGATAGAAGACCTGTACACCCTTGATCTTGAGGTACACAGATCATGAGCCTTCTTCATACATGGATCATCACAATATGGTCATCAGGTGTGCAGCCAACAAACACAATTGTGTTTCTATTCTACTAGTGTGTAAGCAACCTCTAATCAACATTCCCTGGAGCTTCCCATTGGTGGTTGTCCTTAATCAACAAGCATGGATTCATAAGAGATATCCTAGGAGCTAAACTCAGTCACTATGTTTAACATGGCTGAAATTGGTTTGCCCAGAACCACCATTCCAAGTTTGATCAGAAAATGTTTTTTTCCATTCTCTTAATTTATTCAATTTGGTTGACTTTTTATCATGTTCATGATGTTTAAATGAACTTAATTGGTGAAATTAGAACATTTTATGTCAAAATTCTAGAATTACTAATTTAGTTGGGAATTTAGAGATACTCCTGCAATTCAGTAATTCCCTTAATTGCAAATTCCTGCAGTTCAGTAAAACTTGAGTGTTCATTGTAGTGTAATTAAAAAACGTGAACTAAATTGTTCAAAAAAAAGGATTGAATAATGAGAGAAATGCAATTTATTTCTACTTGCACGAGCAGAATCGGTAAGTTTACATTAAAAAATATGAACTAAATTGTTCAATCTAAATTGTTCAAACAAAAGGATTAAACTTTATTGGGTTATTATTATTTTCTGGGCATTGATCAAACAAAAGGATTAAACTAAATTGTTCAGCCATTGATCCATTTGAGGTAAGGAAATTGAAGAAAATATTTTCTGGGCAAGGAGAATATTGAAGAAGATGATGATGATGATGATTAGGGTTTAAATCTAAGACTTGGGTTATAATTAGGTTTACATTCAAGACCAATCTTATTACTTTATTGAAGTGGTTTAGGGTAGCCAGGGTAAAATTCCATTGGAATAAAACTTTTTCAAAACTCAAAGTTTTGATGTGTAACAATGGAGGAGAAGAAGAGAATGAAGGTAATTGGGGAAGAAAAAGTAGAGAGAAATGTAATTGAGGAAAAAGAATCAAATGAAAATAAAGCCTACAAAAAAAATTTAAAAAAAAAAGAAAAAGGGAAGTCAAAGGTAAAATGGCTGGTCGACTGGTCAATCTTTACAGAATTGGTCACCTGGCCTGAATACTGGTTAAAATTTAAATATGGTTGTTGTAATTCGCAAAAAAAAAAAAACATCAGGGCTGTAATTCGCAAAACCATTAAACATCAAGACTGTAATTCGCAATTAATTATAATCTATAAGTTAAAACATAGTCAAGTGGGATCTTGTTTGATTCATCTCAATGCAAGGATTACTCATATCTCATATCAATTTTTCATGATTTTTAATTATATACAATTAGAGATGTTAAGGATTGAATAAGTGCATTGGATAGAGTACAGAAAGCAAATGAAACACTTGTGGTGAATAGGAGGAAGTATGATTTTGTATAAATTGTATTTTTCAAAGAACTTTTACAATAAATGTAAAGAGTTTATTGGTATGTGGCCCCAAGTATCATAGATACTCTTGATAATTGGAATGAAAGTAAACATCCCAATTGGAACCACTTCATTATACTCTCTTGACGAATATATGTGGTATATTGAAGATGGCCGGTGTGGTTAGTTTAATACGATGATGGAAAAAAAAAATTCCTTAAATAAAGTCGACCAAAAGGTAATTCAAATAGGCACACCTAGTTTGTCAAAGTAGGTCAATATGATGTTTATGGCATTGGCCAAATCAAGTTTTTTTGGTTTTCAGATTTTTTGTTTGATAAACAGTAGATCTTGTGAGAAATAGTCTTTTAAAAATACGCCTGAAAAAGGTCCAGCCCGATGAAATTATTTTTGTAAATAAGAATATTTCAAATCATTGAGAAGTACTTTTAAGAACTTTTAATATCTCTTAATTTGAAAACCAAAAAGAAATAGTAGATTTGATTCTGGAATTTCATAATTTAAATCTTAAAATCAAATAAATATAGTACAAATGTAAATAGAGGTATAATAATTTTATGTTCTAATTTGACAATAATAATGCCATGGTTGAAAAAGATAGGATTACAATTAGCTTAATGTCTTACTTTACATAGCAAAAAAAATTCTAATTAACTTACCATAAACTCCTACTACATACCATAAACCCCTTCTACTAAACGCATATTTCAAATTTCCTAAACATCTACTTCTTAATCTATACACTTATTTCTTATACTATGAACGCTTACTTTAATTACTAACAACTCCTACTTCCCATATTAAAAATCCCTACTTTACATGTTATAAACGCCTACTTTTCATATCATAAACACCTACTTATTATTCCTAAAATTCCTACTATATATATTAAAATCTACTACTCCACATATCAAAAATTCCTACTTGACAAATCATAAACATCTACTTCATATAGAAGAAATCTATTTTACATACTAAAAATCTCTACTTTACATTACATATTACAAACACCTACTACACATTGAAAATCCCTACTTTATACTCTCTCCTATTCATAGAGAATGTGACATTTTCTTATTTGGCCAATTCACTGAAAATGTCTCATTTCTATTAATGTCATTCTTTTTTACCCTTTACCCTTACTACAACAACACAACAACACATAAAATTAATACCCTTTATGGAAAAAGAGATTTTTCCACTCACTTTTAAGTGATCCCCATGCAAATGTCTCATTATCTTTGAATAGGAGATAATATATCATATACACAATATTAGTTTTTAGCCTTGTGTATACCGAGGTCTTTGTGCGTTAATAGCGGAGTTTAAGAGTACACAACAGAGTTTTGGTTTCAGACCTTGGTGTTAGCTTTGCAGAGCGGTTAGGAAGTTTTTGTTGGAGTTTGTGCGTACACAATGGTTTAAAAGCTTTGATTTTGTTTTACTTTGTGGCGTGAGTGACTTTCGACCCTTCTAGCTGGTGTTGAGCTGTGTCTGTGATACTCCAGATTTAGCTTGAAAAGAGATTGATAGACTACTCATATCAACAAGGTGCATCTTCCTGGGTGTACATGAGTGAGGTCAAAGTACGCTGGAAAAACTTGTGTTGGTCTGTAGGGCTAGTCTACACTCTCCTTGAGTAGTCACTGGTGGTCCGTTGGGACGGGGTGTTACTGTGTCTCCATGGGGTTTTGGATTGTGTTAGAGGTTACTGACAAAGCTCAGGTGATCATCATAGTCTTTTGGTGTTTAGCGGGTGTTTGGTGCTATTTTTGGTTTGGGTGTGTTTGCCCCTCGTTTTGTCGTGTCCCGAGTGCTTTTTCGACCGCTTTTGACTTTTGGTGTTGAGTTTTAGCTCTATGTGGTCTTGGGTGGTGTGTGTGGTTGCTTGCGGCGATTTGGTGTTCTCCCATGGTTGTTTTGGTGATGGCCTGTTAGCACTGACTACCCCTCCCTTTGATTAATCTGAGTGTGTTGTTAATCCTGATACCAGTTTCTTCTTTGTAATTTTGTATTGAGCTTTGCCTCCACATTGCCATTTGTTGGATTAGTTTTTGTTGACTCTTGGTGTTTTGAGGTCCTGGTAGTGTTGATTACCACCTTGTCATTTGTGGCTCTAGTGGTGTTGGCCAACACCACGTGTTGGGGGCTGAAGGTGTTGGTCGTCCCCTCATTTTGATGCTGTCAAGGTTTGGTGTGGCAGTTGGATTTTTCTCCTCATGATCTTGTTATTGGTGCTTTCTTGCGGTGGTGGACTTTCTCGAAATATTTTGGCAGTTGGCATTCTTTTCTTGGACTAGTTCTAGGGTTAGGGCTTCCTAGGGTTAGTTTTTAGGTGTTTGTTAGGCTTAAATTGATAGGGATTATTGTTACGTTGTTTTTTGGGGAGTCGTCTTGAGCTCTTCTAATGGTGTATGGCTTTTTAGTATTGTCTTTTGGTGTTTTGGTGAGTCGGGCTGTGACTTACCACTAGGTGTATGACCTCGTTGGTCTTGGCGTATTGTAATCCTTTGGGTTTGGTCTTGGTGTGTACGCGCACTATCTAATTTGTTGTACGCTCATTCAGAATTTGTAATCCACCTTTACGTTGAATGTGAATTTTATAAACAATGTGTTGAGGCTACAAAGGACTTGCTATGATTAACTATGAGAGTTAATTCCCTGAAAGACATCTATAAGAAGAGATTCCCTACGACAATAAGCGAAATAACCCATGCTACATTTTGCAACCTAGTGTATGCAATATGGATTGTGAGGAACAAGGCCGTGTGGAAATACAAAGTTCCTGTTGTTTGTAGAATCATTGACTTTATCAAGCAAGATACCAAAGAAAGGATTCTAAATTTACCTAGGAAGGGGAATATCCCTAGATGGTTCTATATCTACTGTAACAAATACTAGCCATTATCTCACTATGTAGACGGTTAGTAATTCAGTTGTTGTGCTGCATCCTAGTGCTATTAGAGTTAATTTGAGGGACAATAGTGTTGTTGATTGTATGTTGCTGCCTACACTATTTTCCTCTCGAACATATTGGAGCAGAATATATATACTTGTCCATACTTAGTTGTGCACTATCTTTATAAACCTGTTGTGTGATCTTTGTTAAGGCTACTGTGTATCTCTGTTCTATTGTATCTTGTCTTTCCAGGGCATATGCACCGCCAACAATGTGTGTTGATCCTTTCCTAAGCCTGTTGTGTAGTGGGTATAGGAAAGTACAATATTAGTAGAATATTGTATTTTATATTTTATGTTATTGTGGTATAGTTTCCTTAAGTTTAATATTTCGTAATATTCTAGTTCCTTATAGTCGTTATTACTTGTATAAATAAAGGTAGTACTTCTCATTATTATTCAATACAAACCAAGTAATCTAAACCCAAATCAATCTTATTTTCGCATTATGATTTTCTACATGGTATATATCATAATTAACAAAAATCAATCCAACACAAAAACCAAAACCAATCAAACCAAACCAAAATAAACAAAACCATGATATTTATGGTACAAATGGAACAAATATTCTAACTTTTTCAAAAAATGATCTAAAGCCTTGAACAACCAATACAAATTGAAAATCTAAGAAAGAAACAAGAAAGAAACATGAAAAATGAGGTGCGAACCATCAATGGTAAAAATTACTTTGGGAAAGCAAAGTTAAGATCATAGACAAAAAGGAAAATAAGTTAGAAAAAGGGAAACGAAGAAAGATGGTAATTGGGAAAGGATGTGATGTTTTTGGTGCAACAACTACAAGATATCTTTCATTTAGTTGCTTTTACATCCACAAAAGACAACCAAAATAATCAACAAGAAAACCTAAAGCGTTGAAAATTCAAGTCTTTGACCTTATATAATTTTCCTTCTTATGAAACCCGCAAACTCAAAATTCAAGTCTTTGACCCAAATAATAAAATAAATGTATCCACTTTATTTCATGACCTTTTATCTAAATCGTGAAAGTTCAAAATCAATTATGAAAAATTTGAAGAAGAGATATCAAAATTTCATTTGTAAATCAAAACATCAACTAGCGGATTTTCTATTCAAGACAATTGGCTCTAAAGCGTTGAAGAATATTTTTGGCAAGTTCGGTCTCAGTGATCCCAAGACCAAACTTGAGGTGGAGTATAGGAAAGTACAGTATTAGTAGAATATTATAGTTTATATTTTATATTATTGTGATTTCGTTTCCTTAAGTTTAATATTTCGTAATATTTTATTTCCTTATTTTAGTCCTTATTATTTGAATAAATAGAAGTAGTACCTCTCATTATTATTCAATACAAATCAAGTATTCAAAATCCAAATCAGTCTTATTTTCGCACTATGATTTTCTACAGTGGGCACCTCCATCGCTATAGTTGTTGTTGCTAACTATATGCAACACATTATGCAACTGACTGTTTCGTTGGTTCTGTCCACGTTGAATTCATGATAAAGTGGATCATGGTGGTGACTGTTGTGTTCTACATGGTGTTTGTTATGCTGCTGCAGTGCACACTGCTATTAGAGGGCTGAGATGATCAGATAGGCAAGGTCTTCAGCGAGGCTAGGTGCGTGGCATTTAGGAACAGCCACACCCTATTTTTAAACCTATTTCAAGCTTAGCTTAAAACCATTCGAGTATGGATTAGTAATAGTATTTTGGTATTTTTCTATGAAACTTTACTAAGTGTTTGACCAGATAAAATGTAAAATGTTAAAATATGAAATACTTTCTATATGAAGTTTTTTCGAGATATAATTTTTATGAGACTCTTATATGGGAAGTAGGTTTCAAATTTGATCATTGGATAAGTTCATATGAGCATTTATGGACCCTTGAGAATTTTATATAAAATGAAAAATCCAAAAACGATAAAATATAAAATAAATACTAAATGGTCTATTTTGGACATGAATATTTTTTGAGACACTTCCATATACAATAGGATCATATTAGTACCCTCGAACAAATTTTTGATGGAAATTTGAGGATATTAATAATTTTATGTCGGTTTATCGGTAAAATGGCCAAACAAATTAATTAGAATGCATAGGCTCGTTTTTCTTGAACTGTTTGGTCGAAAACCTACTTCATATAGCTTCTGGCCTCTATCATAGTTTTATAATATTTTTATTGTTTACTATGAATTTTTTTATCAGTTTGCTTGTTTAATCAATGGAAATTCTTTACGAAATATTACGAAAAATTAATTATCATTAAATTTTATAAGTTTATATGGTCTTGTAAGGAACTAATGTAGCCTCTAGAACCTTGTCTTAATTTTTGATTTATTGAGAAACTCTTAATCATTGAATTAGCAAATATGTTAACTTTTTCTAAAGAGAATATTGACTTAGAGTTTGACTATACTAGGGTTGACTTATAGCAATGTGAAATAAAGAATATGTAGTCTTGTTTGAACTTATGTGTACTTGGATGAATGATTCTAATAGTATGAAAATATCGACCACGGACTAGCGTATTCTCCGGTGCACGTGTTTCATGGCACGTGTTTACTGCGCATGTCCGAGAGAGTCCCATCCTTTGGAAGCTCGAGCATAAAAATCGGTAGAGTGGCGGCGCCCATCACATTTCCAAAAAAGGTTATATGTTATATCTATTAAGTTGAGCTTTACATCAAAATTTTATAACCAATGTAACTATAATAAATTAACAATGGTCATATTTTTAGCACATTCCTTTGAAATATATATACTACTTCCTCCCTTTAAATTAGTGGCAAAGAGATTTTTTTTTTTAAAATATGGATATTTGATAATAATTGAAGAGAAAATAAGTTATGAGAGACAAATTAAAAGAGACTTATTGCTCGAAAAAATTAAAAGAGACTTAACATGTATGGATGTGTTAAAAGAAAATGATGAACCATTGTCAAAAAAAAAAAATTCAAAATAAGTGAGAAAGCAAATAATGTAAATAAGTCGGATGAAATGAGTATTTTTTTTTTACTATTTTTCCTCCCTTTTCATGATTTGCATAAAATACATACTTGGGACTAATTTCATTGGACATGATGTACTCTTTAATACACTAATAAAAAACACAAAAAATAGATAATCAAAAGTATTCAGATTTTAATTTAAAAATACAATCGTACCTCGGTCAAACTAATATTTTAAAAAAATTTAATGTCGTAATCTTTAAGTTTTAATTAAGATGTATATACAAACAATCTTTTATTTTTTTATGTCTTATTTTGTAAGTTTAATAGATGTATATACAAACAATCAATAGTAATAATAATATAATAATCATCATATCATATATATTCTACTAAAACAATAAAAGAATATGACACATGTCACTTTTATACATCAGGTTTTCCCTCCTTAAGTAATTAAATATGGAAACTTTGAGTTTTAATTAAACTTTATTTCTTAATGAATAATAATAGTACGAAGAAAGTCAATTTTAAGACCTTTAATTTTTGAAATACACTTTTTAAAGAAAAAACTATTTTGGGTAACTTTCATTTTTAGTAAATTAAATGATAAACTATTAACTATACCTTATTTATGACACAAAAATAATTAGAATATAAAATAGTTGTTGACTATAAATAACGTTATAATTAAAAACTCTTAAATTATGTAACGTCAAAAAAATATTCAACTTAATTATTCAGCTAATATTTACATAATAATAACTAAAATCTTATTTAGAATAGTTTTACAATGATAATTATGGTAAAGAAAATTATAGAAGTTTATATTTTGAGAATGCCATAAATAAATTGTTTGTGTATGAGTATACCGTATATTCATTTCATAAAAGGAAGTTTGATATTATGTTTGCATAATAATTTAGCCCATGTTTAATAAACCTTAAATTTAATATATACTCAGATTAATTGATCCATTTAGGAAATAAAAAGTATCATTAGTAAAAATTATTCTTTTATTAGTAAATATTAGTTTAATCAGTGAAATAGAATTATTTTACTTATAATCGTTTTAATTAGTAATATATAGTTATGATCGATATGGAGCCGGGGGACTCTCTGACCGTACTCTTCCGCATGGGTATGAGTTGCCGTCTATCTTCCCTCCTCAGACCCTGACCATAGTTTATCTATGAGCGGGATACACTGGGTATGATGATGATGATGATGATGATCAATATAACGGTTAGTTTTGAAAAGTAAACAATTATATTTAATAAATTTTTTACATAACTTAATAAACTAATATATTCGTGCATTGCACGAGACATATACTAGTGTGTAATATAATCAAATCAACTCTACCTTATTTAGTTCAATAAATATAGCAATTAACCAATTTGATTATTTTATGTGGAAACTCTTTTTGAGGTCATGTGGAATTTTTCAATCGTTTTAGTTAATTATATGATTGTGGATAATCAACAATTTAATTTTGACTTTTTTAGTTTTATTTATAGTGTTCAAGTTTTTGTTTGAATTGTTTTAGCATATATTGGGGTGCTGCTATTTATTTTTCCTACTTATTTAGTTGAATAAAATTTTACTATTTTATTTCAATT
Source organism: Amaranthus cruentus (assembly GCA_019425755.1). Classification (NCBI taxonomy): domain Eukaryota; kingdom Viridiplantae; phylum Streptophyta; class Magnoliopsida; order Caryophyllales; family Amaranthaceae; genus Amaranthus; species Amaranthus cruentus. The sequence continues at coordinate 10,507,933 of CM033455.1, forward strand.
AATTAATCAATATGTAAAATAAATAAAAATAAAATAAAATGAACTTTAGCTTATTTAGTGCGATAACAAATATAGTAATAAATGAATTTAATTATTCCACATGGCAAATCTTTGTAAGGATGCCAAGTGGAATTTTCCAATCTTTTTAGTAATCATATGATAACCAAATTATGGCATTTAAGTTTTGGAAAGCTCCCTTTTTTCAAATTAAAAAATTTGTTGCCCTCTTTAAATGTTCAGACATAAATTATTCTTTACTACAAATTGTGTTGAAGAACGAACATAGCTCGGTAATAGCATATCTCACATGTTTTGGCAGTATTCCACGGAGTGCAATTGGTAAGAACACTTGCATTATTACATGGCAATCGTGAGATTTCATGGTTCCCAACTTCAATTCACCATTTAGGGTCACAAATCTCTTCATGTTGGATGAGTATACTCGACGGAACCTTAATGCCATACAAAGACTCACAAAAGGCCCGCTTCTCTGCTTTGGACAATGTGTAGCAAGTTGGAGGCAAATAAACTTTTTCACTACTCATCTTCTTCTTACCGACCTTTCCCTTGCTACTGCCACCAACTTCATCAGCTCTTTCTCTTTTCTTACTCACCTTAACCTATGCCTACAACTCCGGACGGATACCCTTACATTCAAAGTAATTTCGCACGGCCTTAACATCCTTTGTCTTACTCGGAATGTTCATGCCTAACCTGTAGATCTCTCCAATATGGAAGCGTCCAAAAGATTGAATTTTTTTTCCACAGTCGGTCTTCACCCACTTGTACTTGCCCTGTTTTACCAAATACAGTCTCAACCCCCTGGACCTGTTCGTAAACCTCATAACCGGTCAACGCTCGATGAGCTACACGATCCTCAACCTCTCCGTTGAACATCTTCATCTTCTTACGGTATTGGTGATCTCGTGGGAGGAACTTTCGATGGTTCATGAATACATGTTTGCACTTAGGAATCCACGTGGAGTCCATGTCATCAATACATATTAGGCACGCTTTCTTCCCTTTGTTCTTATACCCAGATAAGTTTCCATATGTCGGAAAATCGTTAACGGTGCATAAAAGCATTGCACGCAAGGTGAACTCCTCATTAGTATATGCATCAAACACGGAAACTCCTTCATCCCACATCTTTCTCAAATCCTCAACGAGAGGTGCAAGGTATACATCTTTGTCATTGCCAGGTTGCTTAGGACCCGAGATAAGAAGGGAAAGCATAATGTACTTACGCTTCATACACAACCAAGGTGGCAAATTATAGATAACTAAAAGTACCGGCCAAGTACTATGTGGAGAACTAAGATTGCCAAATGGGTTCATTCCATCCGTGCACAGTCCGAGCCTTAAATTACGAACTTCATCCCCAAAAGTCTTGTGGAACCTATCAATACTTTTCCACTCCGGAGAATCTGATGGATGTGTGAGCAAGTGATCTTTCTTCACCCTATCTGCATGCCACCTCAAATTTAACGCATCTTTCTTTATAGAAAACAAACGCTTGATTCTAGGTATTATTGGAAGATACCACAATACCTTAGCCGAGGGTCCTTTAGCATCCCGAGCCCCTTTACGCTTGTAACGCGATAACCCACACCTAAGACACTCTTCTAAGTTCTCGTTTTCATTCCGATACAATACACAATCATTCGGACACGCATGAATCTTCTGGTACTCTAACCCGAAAGGACACATTAGTTTTTTGGCATAGTATGTCGACTTTGGAAGTTCATTTCCCTCAGGAAGCATCTCACCTAACGTTTCTAATAACATTGTGAAACTAGTGTCACTCCAATTGAATTTTGACTTAATGCTGAAAATTGTCAAAACTACTGTAAGTTTGGTAAACTTTGTACATCCAGGATACAAAGGCTTTTGAGAAGCCTCAGTCAAGCCTAAGTCAACAAGTCAAATACACGAGGACGTTTTCCTAACTCATCCTCAACTCCCTCCATCATCTCATCAACACGATCCACATCCTCATCGACATTCTCTTCATCAACACGATCCACTACATCCTCATTGACATCGGCCACATTATTGACATCCTCAACAACACTCTTTTCCTTGTAAACTCCCTCCTCACCATGCCAAACCCAAACATGATATTGAGGCCTAAACCCACGTCGAAGTATGTGCTCCCTAAGGATATAAACACTATCTACCTTTGATCTATTGCCACAATTGACACATGGGCTATAAAAACCAACTCCCCCGTCCTAACTTGATGTTCAACCGCAACACTACAAAATTCTATTACGCCATCAATAAATTTTGACGATTCAATGCTTCCATACATCCAAGAACGATCTTTTGTCATCCTAAGTATCATTATTTAATTCAAAACAAAATTAATAACAACTTTTTAACATATATACTTTAACCTAGTTAACCTCATAAAATAAAGTAAAAACCATTCATTTAACCCTAATTTACAATAATTAACCTTCACAATTTATAACTTATTCAAAAAATATGTATTGTTTAAATTGTTCAAGTTACTTTTACTCTAATAACAAAAAATACATATAAATCAAAATAATTAACAACCTAATAATATAAACTTGGACAAATGTAATACTAGCAACTACATCCACAAATAGCATCACATTTAAAATCACATTCATAAAGAAATTACATTCATAAATAAACTATAACATCATTTAATACTTATGATTTAAACTAAAAAACCACTATACATACAACTATACATACACATTCATATATCAAAATATATAAAAAAACAAACTAATAATAACATGAGCTTGAAAAAAATGTAAAACTTAAATTTAAGAACTTGAAAACCAAAATATAACCAACTAATTATAATATCAAATATATAAACACATAAAAATATCAAATAAAATCAAAATGAAAATTATACCTAAGTTTCGAGGGTTGAAACAATTGGGTTATGAAGCCTATACAATGTAAAACAAACTCAATATTAGCATAAAACAAAAAATTAATGGAGATTAAAAATAACGTAGAGTAGCAGCAATGAACTTAAAATTAGCATAAAATTAGTATAAAACAAAAAATTAGTATAAAACAAACAACTTGGGTTATACATTGAAGAAGAAAGCTTGAACTTAAAATTCTGAACACTTAAAATTCGAAGAAGAAAGCTTAAAATTTGAACACTTAAAACTAGGTTGAACAGTAACGAAATTGGGTTATGAAGAAAGCCCAACAACAGTAAGAATTTCGTGCTTGAATAAGAAGAATTTCGTGCTTGAACAACAACGAAGCTTGAATAAAACTAGGTTGAACAGCAAAATTTCGTGCTTGAATAAAACTAAGCCCAACAACAATAAAACGAAGCTTGAACAGCAAAATTCGAAGAAGGAAGCAGCAACAGTAGGTTAAAACAAACTAGGCTTGAATGAAGAAGCAGAAATGTAAAGAGAAGAAGGAAGGCAGAACAGCAAGGCACGTATTTTTTTGTTGAATGAAATGAAATAATGAAACAGTAGGTTAAAAATAATAACGTTAAGTTTATGAAAAAATAATTATTGGCTGGGGACAGTGGAGAAACCGCAACCTTTGCCCTCTTTTTTTTTATTTAATTCGAAAAAACGATTATTGGCTGCGGACATTGAGTGAACCGCAACCTTTTCCCTCTTTTTTTTTACCTAATTTTTATTAATCTTATTAGCTGCGTACAGCATCAAACCGCAGCCGTTAAGCCGCAACCAATATCATTTTTTCCACTAGTGATGCCCTGGAGCTAGGTAACATAGACTCTATTTTCCTCATAGTTCTATTGTATTTACTCACTGTTTTAAAATGCTATATGCATTAATATATGGGGTCCCTATGTTAATAAACTCATGTTGGATGTATTAATAATCTAACTCATTATGGAGAACTTCATGGCGTTAAGGCTAATAATAACCATTTAAGAGCCATTGGTTGTCTTGCTTTTGTTTCCACGCCTATACCCAACCGAACCAAGGGCTAACCCTTGCGTTTTCTTGGGTTATCCTTTTTGCTAAAAAGGCATATCAATTGTTTAATTTAATTTCTCGAAAAATTATTGTCTTAGGAGATATTATTTTTCATAAGCATTAGTTTCCCTTTTATTATAGTTTTAAACATATTAAATCTCTTTTTTATAAATTTTTCATCCCCACTAAAACAAATAATTTCTTTGTTATAGTGTTCAAAGTTGTACTAGTAATCCGTCTGTTGACACCACGAATAATGCATGTGAATCTCCTATAAAAATCTAGCAAGTTTCGTCAAAACAATATATTCCGTTTAGTTAAGATTCTTTTTGTAAGTTTGCTTTTTGGTTTGTTGTTTTATGATTGAATTTTGTTTTTTTAAAAAATATGTCAATACACGCCTTGAATACACAAGACCCTTTTCCCCATAATCCAAACTCATTCTTCATATCAACCACCAGCAGTCCAGCACTAAAACATTACCAAAGACAAAACAAAAATCAAACCAAGACAATAAAACCATGATATCCATGGCACAAATGAATCAAATGTTCAAATTGTTTTTATACAAAAATGACCCAAAAACTTGAACAATCAACCCATATTGAAAAACTAAACTACCAAAATTACACCACGTGGTGTAGACAAAAGAAAAGACATCATGGATCATTTATAATACTTATCAAGAATATATGTCATGTGCAGCTCATGTGCCACAAGACGAAGAGTCAGCATTGAGGAGTCGTGAGGCTACTGAAGTAGATTACTTCCAAGGCAACAACTAATATCAGAGCCTTAGCTCTTCTTGGATCAGTGCTTCACATTCAACAAAACAAACCCCTCCTTAGAATGTTGTCAATGAGCAGAAACCATTCCAAGAATCTTGATCCCATCACCAATCAGTCAAGTGTCTATTTTCTGCACCCAACTGACTCAGGGTAGAAAATTATCACAAAGTTGTTTAATAGGATAGGCTTTAAGGACTGGAAAAGGGCAATGGTTATTGCTCTCACAGGAAAGAACAAATTGGGCTTCGTTGAAGGCACTGTGAAGAGATCAACAAGTGGTGTAACCCTTGGAAAGGCGTGGGACAGAGTTAATAATGTAGTGATAGGCTGGTTATTATCAGTCATTGATGAAAAGATTGCTAATGCACTACAATGGTTGAAAACAACAAAAGAGATATCGGATGAATTAGAAGAAAGGTATGGCCAAACATCCTATGCTCACTTGTTTTCCATTCAAGAAAGGATAGGTAAGGCCATATAATCACCCGATGAAACAGTTGAAAGTTTTTTTTACCAAGATGAAGGGTTATGGGATGAATTGGAAAACCTAGACCCTACCCCTGCATGTGTGTGTTCTGGGTGCTGTTGTGAATTGAATAAGAAAATAAGCAAGATTCAACAAGGAAGAAGGTTGATGGAATTTTTGATGAAGATGAACCCTAAATACCAACACATTAGAAGTAATATCCTATTGATGAAAGAAACGCCTTTAGTAGTAGAAGCATATAGAATCTTGATGCAATAACTAAAGGAGAAACCATCTTGCCACATGGAAAATTCCCCTTAACTTTTTTCCCTCCCATTTGCGTTGCTTATGTGGCAAGCTGAACGTTAGTAGGGTCATCCCGTTCATTTTTGGGCCCCAGAGCAAATACTTGCATCGAAAGATTACATCAATTTGCCATTATTATTGTCCATCATTTCTAATTCAAGACATTGTTATTTAGCAAGTTTGACACTTATATTTTATATATTGAAGCCTATATATATTTATATAAACCTTATATAAACTCTGTTCTACTCAATAAACTATTAGCAAGAAAAACCACACTCATTGTTTATTGCTGATAGTTTATTTCTATGAACCTTATGTAAATTATTTTCTACTTTATAAATATGAGTGTGTTTTTATACGTAAATTAGAATTTATAGAGATGAAAGAAATTATTATGCATTGTTCCATCTGTGGAAGAATAATCAGTACACTCAACAATGAGGAAGAAAATGCCTTTTAAGGTTCATAATGGATATGACCCACTAAGGAGGTCTGAGTCTCGTTCTCGGCTATTTCACTGTGTGTATCTACACAAGGTAACAAACGAGGGCCAGAGAGGGGTGCTCCAGGGGTCCTCTTTTAATGATTAAGTATGTAAATGTTATGAGATGGCTGTTGTTAAGGCTTATAAGAAAGTAGAGTTATCTTGATAAGAGTAATGCTAGGGTATCAATATAAAGAGATATGTTACCATTGGTAGTGCATGGTACTGTGTATTTATAGTGGTGGGTTTTAGGAGAGGTTCCCAAAACCCTAATAGTCGTTTTGGCTTTGACCTTGAAAGGAATCTTTTTGGGGATTAGTGGAGAGAGAAACAGAATATCTCATAAATTTATGTGATGTTTATTGATTTGTTGGTCTTTATGTCATGGTCCCTATTCTTTGCCTTTTAGTACATTTTAGTATGTTTTCCTAGGTAGGGTACGAGGTAGGTGTGTTGCCTTGTCTTATACAAGTATTGACAGATTTTCTGAGTACAATTGCAGTTGTCTCTTGCCACGTCATTGTATCTGTTGCTGTCATTATGCAGGATTAGTTATGCTGTAGGTATTGACGCTCCTTTGCCATTCTACAGGGTTGTCCATCCTATAGCTATTTCTGTTCCTTTATCGTTCTACTGGATTAACCATCTTACAGATATTTGAATTGTTCTTCTTTCAGGATCTTAGGATAAGGGGTTATGTGTTCCAGCACATACATGTATATACTTTATTAAATAAACGAATAGCTTTTTGTATAATTAAATTAATTGTAACTAAGGCCATACTATTTATAATTTATCATGCAATTAATCAATAAGTATAACAAAAGTAATTAGAGTATTTTATAATTATACATGAAAATTTATTAAAACATAATATATTATACTATTATATTCTCATGTGTATCATAAAATAGACACCTAAAGAGGGGATTTAAAGGATGAATATTATCTCTAAACTAAAGCTACCGATTTTGAGTAACTATAATTATTTATTTATAAGTGATACAATACTTATTCTTTTAAATTTATATACCTTATAATACTATCAAAAATTAATAAGTGCACGTTTTTTTAAAGAACGCTCATTTATTGAAATTTTCACGGTTAAACGAGTTTATTATATTTCAATTTTGAAAAATTAGTGCAAGTTGTTTATACGATATATTGATAAGGATGGTAAAGTTACGTTTGCATTATTTGATGCATGAGTCATAAGTTTAATAAAAAAATTATTTTTCTAAAAAAAGTTAGAAAGATACCTTAATCAACGTATTTATAACGATGATTCTTATATTAGTGAGTTTGTAACTTACTAATGTATTTTTATATTGATATAAGAATAGAGACATTGAGTTGTTTCGAGATTAGCTTGGTGTTTTCATGATTGAAAGTAATATTTCTTTATTTTTAAGGTGATTGGCGTAGTTAAACGTACATAAAGTAACATATGTATTGTACTCATTCAAATTTACATATAATGCAACAGTATTCATACATATATTCATTAATCATGATGTTATTTTCATAACTTTTTATTTTTAGTAAGTGAACATAATAAAATTATATGTAAATTTTAATTTGAAACTAGAATATAAGTACTTACATAACTTCAAAATGTATGTTATATAAACAACAAAATTAGTTTAAAGCTATTTATATTACTCGTATGAAAGCAGTTAATGCTTTTCATACCCCATAAATACAAAAGACATTCGAATTCATAAAAGAGTAATTTACGAATAACAACCTTCATGTTTAAGGCATTTGCAAATTGCAGCCTCAAATTTTGTTTTGTGCAAATAACTTTCATCAAAGTATCAAAGTCTACACCATTCAAGCCAAGTGATCGTTGACCAATCCAAATAACGTTTGACCATTACTAATCACCTTTGACTTTTTGATCATTCATAATCACCTTTGACATTTCTAATTACCAATAGTATCTTTGTGTTTTAGCACTTTAACGCCAATTTTACCTATCATAACAATATTTTTAAATACTCGGGCGTCGCGATTGCCTTTTATGTGGTAACTCTTTCGAAAATTTGATCGAAACAAGCACTTATTCGCCTATTTTCCAACACATGGATCGAAAAAATGTTTATTCGCCTATTTTCCAACACGTGGATCGAAAAAAATGTTTTACGTCATTTTTACCCAACATAATGGTATTTTTCAGAAAACAGACATCGCGATTACCCCCAGCTCTTTCGAAAATCTTATCGAAACAAGTACTCATGCGATTGTTTTAGGACACATAGACCGAAAGGATATTTAACGTCGTTTTTAACTATCAAAGCAATATTTTTCAAAAAACAGACGTCGTTATGATGGGTAAAAATGACATTAAAGTGCTAAAAACAAGATATTGGTCATTGAGAAAGTCAAAGGCGATTGGGAATGGTTATGACTTATGACTAGGTAAGGCCAAACATCCTGTGCTTAGTTGTTTTCCATTCAAGAAAGGATAGGTAAGGCCATACAATCACCTGATGAAACAGTTGAAAGTTTTTTTTACCAAGATGAAGGGGTTATGGGATGAATTGGAAAACCTAGACCCTACCCCTGCATGTGTGTGTTCTGGGTGCAATTGTGAATCAAACAAAAAAATAAGCAAGATTTAACAAGGAAGAAGGTTGATGGAATTTTTCATGAAAATGAACCCTAAATACCAGCACATTAGAAGTAATATCCTAATGATGAAAGAAATGCCTTCAGCAGCAGAAGCATATAGAATCTTGATGCAAGAACAAACACATCAAGAACTGAGCAAAGAATCATTGATTGAGAATCAAGAAACCCCTATTGCTTGTAGGGTTGATAAAAGAAAGTATGGAGAGAAAGGAAAGTTCACTCAAAACAAAAAGGGTACCTATTATTGTGGCCATTGCAAAATCTATGGACACAACATGGAAAGATGTTGGAGGATTCATGGCTTCCCTGCAAATTACAAACCCATCACATGGAGAAAGGAAGGATCCAGAAAGGTGAGTAGTACTCAAGGGCCTTCACACAATGAAAGAAGTAATGCAGAGCCAAAACTAACCCACGAACAGTATAATAAGTTGATGTGCCTACTCAGTAAACACATAGATCAGACAAAGGAAAAGGAGCACTCCATTACTGCCTCTGCACATCATGAAGGTACACATCAGGCGAACACTTCTAAAATACATAAATGGCTCCTTGACAGTGGGGCATCAGATCACATCTGCTGTGATAAATCATTGTTTTCAGAATATGAGATTACACACAATGAACAAAATAGTGTAATTATCCTAGATGGCACACATGTCACAGTTAGATATATGGGAACAACCATTCTCCAAAATGGATTGAACTTAAATAATGTTCTTTATGTGCCTGATTTCCACTATAACGTAATATATGTTCATAGATTGTGCAAAGATAAGTGTGTTAAAATTAGTTTATTTGCTGATTTTTGCATAATGCAGGAGCCTTTGATGAAGCCTTTGCTTCTTAGTAGCCTCAAGAATAATCTCTACTATATTGAAGAAAAATTGAGGATTGCCACACCTATGATGCTTATGCAATTGGCACACCATTCTTTACAAGACAAAGGAACAAGACTTTCAACAGCATGTGCACAAAATAAAAATTCAAACAATGAAAACATCAAACTATGGCACTTAAGATTAGGCCATTTACCTTTTGATAAGTTACATATATTGTTTCCTAATTTGAATTGTAATGCTTTTAATAAGCAATTTCTTTGTACTGTTTGTCCTTTGGGAAAACAAATAAGAAAATTCTTTCAAAGAAGTTCAATAAAAACTATTGATTCTTTTCATTGTTGCACAAAGACCTTTGGGGTCCTATGAAATTTCATACAAGATTGAAGTGGAACATGTTTTGTACTATAGTTGATGACTACTCTAGATTTACATGGGTCAAAAGTGATTTTTTAATGGCATTCAAGCATTTCTATGAAATGTTGAAAATCTAGTTTGGGAAGTTAATAAAAATTGTGCGTACAGATAATGCAAAGGAACTCAGTCAAGGAGACACTTTAGACTATTGCAAAAGCAAAGGGATTGTGCATCAATCTAGTTGTACAGAAACTCCACAACAAAATGGAGTTGTAAAATGAAAACATAAACATTTATTAGATGTTGCAAGGACCTTATATCACCAATCCCAAGTCCCCACCATGTTTTGGGGAGATTGTGTGCTTGTTGCTGCACACACTATAAATAGAATGCCTTTAGTACCTTGAAATAAATGCACACCTCATGAAAAATTATATGGCACTAAGCCTTCTTGTGTGCCTATGTTTTGCATCAACATTAAAGAGAAACAGAACCAAGCTGGATTCAAGGGCTGATCCATGCATGCTTATAGACTACTCACAATAACAAAAAGGCTATAGGCTGTATAACCTCAAAATTAAGACCATTCTTATTTCAAGGGATGTGTATTTTCATGAAAGGTGCTTCCCATATAGGTTTTTAGATATTGATTAAACCCCTATAAGGCATTTGTTCATACCCAGATCCAACTATCCTTTGGATTCAACAGAAATCATTGAAACTGAACACTCTTCAAGACAGTCAGAACATTTTGACTTATTCAAACAATAAGAAACCAACAATGAACTTAGTGTTTCTCTTGATATCATCAATACTAGCCCAATTAGAAACTCTAGGCAAACTAGAGTCAGAACAAGACCTGCACATTTGCAGGATTATCATTGCAATACCAAAGAAACAACACATTGGTTCAATCTTATCCAATTCCATGCCTTGTCAAGCACACACAAACAAATAGTTCAAGTTCATTATCAATACACAAAACCAAAATCATATAATGAAGCTTGTAAAAATCTTAAATGGGTGGAAGCTATGGAAACTGAACTTCAAGCCCTAGCCCAAAATCACACTTAGGAAGTTGTTCCTTTACCAAAAGGAAAGAAACCCATTGGAAACAAATTGGTCTACAAAGTGAAGCTTAGGTCAAATGGTTCTCTTGAAAGGCTTAAGGTTATACTAGTAGCAAAAGGCTACAATCAAAAACAAGGCAGAGACTATGACGAAACTTTCAGTCCAGTAGTAAAAATGACTACAATGAGGTGTCTCTATGCACTTGCTTCTAGCCATCAATGGGTAGTACATCAAATGGATGTTAACAATGCTTTTTTGTATGGGGACCTTCATGAGGAAGTGTATATGACCATGCCACAAGGAATTCCTAACCCTAAGAACCATGTTTGCTTAATAAGAAAATCATTATATGGCCTAAAACAGGCCTCTAGGCAGTGGCATGAGAAACTAATGATTGAGCTTAAGAAATTAGGATTCTCCCAATCAAAAAATGATTACTCCCTATTTGTGCAAAAATAGAATCATTCCGTTACCATCATGGCTGTATATGTCGATGACATATTAATCACAGGTAATAACAATGCTATCATATCATCTATTAAGCAACACCTTGATCATTCCTTCACTATCAAAGATCTAGGTAAGTTGCACTATTTTCTTGGGATAGAAGTTAGTTACTCTTCACAAGGCATGTGTTAAACTCAACAAAAATATACTCAGGACCTTATCCTTGCCAGTGGATTAGCAAATTTTAAAAGGGTTGTCACACCCTTACACCTTAATCTAAAGCTAAATCCAACAGATGGTGAACCTCTACAAGATAGTCAACTACATAGAAGCCTTGTTAGGAAGCTTAACTTTCTCACCAACACTATGCTTGACATATCTTTCACAGTTCAAACACTAAGTCAATTCATGCAATCCCCCAAGACTTCTCACTGGGATGCTTTAGTGCATACCTTGCACTACATCTCATCTACTTCAGGTCAAGGTATTCGATTAAAAGGTTTTGACAAACTAACCTGACAAGCATATTTAGACTCTGATTGGGGTGCATGTCCCACTACTAGGAGATCAGTATTACGCTACTTGATTCTTCTAGGCCAATTGTTAACTACATTTTATTCATACTTTATCCCCGTTGTTTAATTGAATTATGTTGAGATTTGATGCAGTGATGCTTGTTTTATGTAAGATTTTACGCTTGGTGTGGTATTTTGTTGTTTTGTTGAATTTCAGGTTAAACTTATTAAATTAAGCACTTTTGATGCATACGCTGCTCATTCAGCTCCAAAAAACTTAAGGAAGCAAGGCCTCGATAAGCCAAGTCAAGAAGATAAGCCGAAACGAGGGCCAAAATAGGCCATTTTAAAGCCACTCGACCTAATCTGGGTCGAGCCAAGGTGGCTCGAGCATCCTGAGACCCATAGTTGAGATCAGAAGCTTATTTAAGCTATGCTGAAGGCCGCTCGACCGGGTCGAGCAATATGGCCCGGTCGAGCGAAGTGAATTTTAACTTCCAGTAGCTTCTGATCAATTGCAGCAGCCAAGACCAAGGCACAGGACATCTGCTCGACCAGGTCGAGCGAGATGGCTCGGGTCGAGCAGACCAAATTCAATCCTTCTGTCCACATTCTGATGTTTCTGGCCAAATACCTGATGCTCGCTCGACCAGGTCGAGCTAGCTTGCTCGGGTCGAGCGAATTGGGCGGCAACAGCTTTTCGCGATTCTTATAAGAAGCATTTTGGTCCAATTAGATTTGTTTCTGATGAGCAAATTTTATTTAACCGCAAGCGCACGGTGTACGCGTAGTGCGGGTCGAACACAAGGAGGCTTAATAATTCCAAATTGTATGTTTATGACTAGCTAAGACAAGGGTTAAACAAAAGGTGTAAGATGATGTTCTAATCCTAAGATGCAAAAGCTAAGACAATAATAAAAATGATGTATAACAATGATATGAAAGACACTAGGGCGTCGGGTATCACCCAATTCTAACATGAAATTCAATCACTTTCATGATTGTATGAAACTGAGCCATAAATATGAGAGAACGTGATCTAATTAGTCTCAAGCTTCCGCTCTATTGACTAATATCGATTTAAGACCAACTAGCATTAATCCTCAAACTTCCGTTCTATTGGCTAATACTAGAAGGAATTTAACTCAAATATATCTCAATCCTAAGTTAAACCACTCCTCAAACTTCCGTTCTATTGAAAAGGCTAACAAAGATATTTAAATCAAGACTCATTAAGCGTAGGTTCAATCATCGACTCAAATCGCACATAATCAATCAATAAAATATCAATCCATGCTTCGAATTAGGGATTTCACCCTAACCCTAGATAAAGAAACTACTCACTAGCCATGATCATAGAAAACATACAACAAACAACAGACAATAATGTAAAAAGAGATAATGAAACAACGAAACTTACGGAACGAGAAAATAACATAAACTGAAGTGCCGAAATCAAATGCTACAATGGTTCTTCAAAGGTTAATTGAAAGAAAACTAAGAGAAAACTCAAAGGAAAGTTACAGGAAATTTAAAACTAAAACTAAAATCTCCTCCTACAAGAAAAATAACTGCCACTATATAAAGTGGTTCCAAAAATTGGAAGAAAACCGTCAAAATAATGCCCGGATTAAGAAAGGCGACGAGCGGCGCTTTATAGGGCGACGATCGTCGCTCATCTGCTGGAGAAATCATCGCTGCTGCTACGGATAAGGCGACGAGCGTCGCTTATGGGGCGACGACTCGTCGCTCCGCTACGGCAAAATCATCAATAATTGCACGAATTGGCGACGAGCGGCGCATAAGGAGCGACGACTCGTCGCTTTGCTACGACATGCCAATAAATAATGCTGATTAATGTGCGACGAGCGGTGCACGTGAAATGGCTCGTCGCTTGGCCTTTTTGTTGCACTTTTCTTGCCTTCTCCTCATCGGGACTAGCTTGTGGCCCGGTCTCTTCACTTGGCAAGGGGTCTTAGGCTATTTCTCCAAGCCTTCACCCTCTTATAACTCCGAAATGTACCTAAAAACTCCGATTTTGCCTCAAAAATCACATAAAACATGGAATTGACCTCAAGAGACAAAATGTACACAAAACACTACAAATATACCTAAAAACCCACTAAAACTACAATTAAGGAGCGTAAAATGAACACGGATAAGTGCAAATAATTGCACTTATCAAACTCCCCCATGCTTAGCCTTTGCTCGTCCTCGAGCAAATCAAGGTGAAAACACAAGTATAACAAGGCCAAGACACGGTCTCCAAATCCTAAACTACTTCTTATGCCTCCTTCCTAAACTCCTCTAGTTCCCGGTGTTTGCCAAGGGTCCAAATCATTCACACCACTTAACTCCTTCACTTGGCTAACACAACACACACACCAAAAACAAGAGATAGACATGAAAGATCAAATGGCATCAAAAACAAAAAGCAAAACCCCTACTCTTCAACCTCCTTATAACTCCAAAAAAAAAGAATGTGAGAAATGAAAAATGTAAACAAAAATCTACTACTTATCCCTCCAATTGTGGCCTACCCAAATTCCTTCCTTATGTCTCCCACTTCTTATGTCGCCTCGCCAAACAAAATGAAAAAACAAGTATACTTTGAATCTCTCTTTTTCTCTCATTTTGCCTAGGGGCTCATTTTTGGGTTCTCGCCCTAGCCACTCATTTACTTTCCAAACCTCACTTGCTAACCCACTCATGCCGCTCTTTTGCCTAGGTCGCCCTTTCGGGTTTTCAACCTAGCCGGGCCTTTCTCTTATCAAGCATGAAATCTTTCCCTTTTTCAGTGAAAAACAAAGTACAAACCAAGCTATAAAATGAATGAAATACAAAGCATGATCAAGCTTAGTTCATACAAACATATGGGATAGAGGACACGAATAAACAAACAATGGGTTCCCCCATGCTTGTTTTTCGCGGTGGATGGCGATAGGGTGTTCAGCAACCCTAGATGGAAGTAGGGTCTTTAGTAACCCTGGATATGACAATATAGCACAAACATGAGAATGCATAGCTAACTAGTAAGCGCCAATGTTGAATCGGGATAACACCATCGATTGCAACATTACCTCTTAAACATGAACACCGGCTCTCCTTATGAATCCCCAAAAGTAAGAGGCTTCCTATCTTAGTCTCCTTCCCCTCATATAATGATCTCACATGTAAGCCCATCAAAATCCCAAACCCCTTGTCAACCTCAAACCCAACCCACACACAAAACGACCAACACAACCACAACACACAATGTACCACAATAAATACCCACACTCCATAACAATAAGGCTCAAAATAATGGAGCTCTTGGATCTCGCAATCCAAGAACTTTCTTTTGGGTCAAAGAGGATGGGGGCTCATTTGTGGTTTAAAATTTGTAGCTCAAAACCTGCGAGTGGTTAGTGAAGGGTGATGTGCGAGGATCTAGTGAGGATAGCTTGGTGGGTCAAGATATGACAATATGGTGGAGCTAGAATATAGAGAAAGGAAGAGCAAAGATAGGGATAGAAATTTACCTGCAGATGGCGACTCGACGTAGGAGGAATAAAGATAGCAGCAACAGCAGCTCCAATGAACACTCACTCTCCTTTTGCCTAGCCTCATTCACAGGTTTATG
The DNA here is from genome assembly GCA_019425755.1 of Amaranthus cruentus. Taxonomy (NCBI): domain Eukaryota; kingdom Viridiplantae; phylum Streptophyta; class Magnoliopsida; order Caryophyllales; family Amaranthaceae; genus Amaranthus; species Amaranthus cruentus. The sequence goes on from CM033455.1 coordinate 10,523,430, forward strand.
GCTAGCATTCTTTTTCTCTCTCTTTTTTTTTTTAATTTTTTCTTTATAGTTTTTTTTTTTTGAAAAAAATACATCTTACAGATAAATAGAAGTAAAAACTAACCTAAACTATCTAAGAAAAACTAAAAGAAAAAGTAAAAGTACAAAATAAAAATAAGAAAAATGAAAATATCTACACAAAAAGGTGTAGACTCCTCCCATGCTTAAACTAAGCAGTGTCCCCAATGCTTAACTGCGTAGCAAGGGAACAAAGAACATAAGAAACCGAAGCATACAGATAAGGGAAGTCTAATGTAAAAAGAACTAAAACAAAAATAAAATCTAGCTACAAGTACGGGTTGCCTCCCGCAAGCGCTTTGTTTAACGTCGTTAGCTCGACGTGATTCACCCCCTTCAAATGGGTTCCACATCGTTGAAAAGGAAGAGATTCCTTTCAACATAAGCATTGGATTGCATATCTTTTGGGTAACGCACCCAATTAGTTGTCTTATCATGAAAATTCAAATAGGTGTCCCCCGTAAGTCTTTTCTTTTTCTTTCTTGTTTTCTTTTGAGGTTCATTCTTGCGAGTTTCATGGGGGACAACCTCGGTACTTGGTTCGGACAAAATATTATTAAAAACTACCTTGGGAGGTGTAGAACTCTCCCTTATCACTTCATTCACTCCATGCACTAACTTTCCATTCTGCAATTCAGTTACCTGCACAAACTCATCATCTAGCAATAATTCATGGGTTAGATCAAACTCCTCATCGCACTTACCTTCCCAACTCATCACTTCTTCACGTCCTCCGGTGCCTTCAAGGAGGGCCTCTAAGGCATCAAGGTCTGAGTCATCACTACACTTAGCAGCGGTATCAACACTACACACCGAATTGGCAGAGGCAGGACAAGTAGGGGAGCGATCAATATTGAACTCATGCTTAACATCCCCTATGTCCATCACAATCTCGCCTCTAGCAACATCCACAACCGTCCTACAAGTTGCTAAACACGGTCTTCCTAAAATGATTGGGGTCGTATGGTCTTCAGGTATATCCACAATCAAAAAATCACAAGGAACCACAGATCGACCAATGCCCACTGACACATCTCTCAAAATTCCCCTAGGGTAAATAATGCTACGGTCGGCAAGTTGCAATTTATTTTCATGGGGGGCCAGTTTACCAAGATTTCCTAATCTCTTATACAACGAGTAGGGTATCAGACTCACACCAGCACCTAAATCACATAAAGCCTTGTTTATCGAAACACCCCCAATTGTGACAGGAATATTGAAGTTCCCAGGGTCTCCTAGCTTAGGAACAGTGATAGTTCCTCCATGCTTGTTGGACAATGAGTCCTTAAACACTTTAGGAACTTTGGGAGCTTGGGCTAGCATGTCTAGAAAAGACGACTCTAAAGAGTTGTCTTTAAGTAACTGGAAGAACTTCCCGTACTTCTTCTCAAGTTTAGCCTGGGCTAACCTCTGAGGGAAAGGGAGGTAGTCGATTTTTATGTCGGTTACCCTAGACATTTTCTTATTTTCCTGGTCAATTTCAACAATTTTAGAACAAACAGCACCAGAGTTAGTAGCAATAATAGGCTTCACAAGAGACACCTCCTGGAGAGGAAGGTTAGATAGTCGATTACCTTTCACCTCGATCACGGCATTTATCTGATTTGGTTCCTTGTTTTTGGGCTCTGGTTGGCTCGGGAATTGATTGGGGGCCCGAGTATTAAGTTGTTGTGCTATTTGAGCCAGTTGTGTCTCAAGAAACTTCATGTGAGTGACACTACTCTAAATATGATTCCGCACAATGCCTCTCAACTCATCGACCTCGGACCTAAGGTTAGGTTGAGGGGGTTGAGCATATTGCTTGTACGGAGGTGGTTGCTGAAATGGAGCCTGGGCATTTTGTGGATTTAGCACATTGGTGCTAGTGTAAGACAAGTTTGGATGCTTATAACCTGCAGTATATTGGTTAGGATGTGGGTTTCCATTGGGCTTACTGTAAAGAGCATTTGCCTCCTCGTAAACTTGGGGGCAAGAGCTCGAACAGTGGCCTGGACCACCACATGTATCACACACTATAGCAGAATTGTTAGCATTGGAATTAGAAGATGAAGGACTTACCATACTTACCTTAGCCACATGTTCAGTAAGGTTGGCTATCTGTTTGGTGAGGGCTTTGATGGTCTCAGATCCTGCAACATTACCCTGGGCCACCGGACCTCTCTCATTACTCCAAGAGTGGCTATTTTTAGCCATGGTCTCAAAGAGTCTTAAGAGATCCTCTGGGATCTTAGAATCCATATCACCGCCACATGCGGCGTTGATCGACGATTTGTGTTCATCAAACAGTCCTCCATAAAAAGACTGAGCAAGTAACCAGTTGGGTATCTCATGGTGAGGACAACTAATCTGAAGGTCCTTAAACCTCTCCCATGCCTCATAAAAGGACTCGAAAGGCTGCTGCTTGAATGTTTGCAGCTGAGTCCGAATTTGGGATGTCTTCCTAGGAGGGTAGAACTTGGCTAAGAAGCCATTAGCTAGAGCCTCCCAGGTCGTATATATACCTGCTGGTTCGGATTTGAGCCAGGACTTGGCTTTATCCTTCAAACTGAAAGGGAAAAGCCGCATCCTCACCGCCTCCATGGACAAATCTTTGGCGGTAATGGTGTCACATCTCTCTATGAAGTCAGCTATATGGTCGTGTGGACTTTCACTTGGGTGACCGCCAAATTGGTTCCTCTCAATCATTTGAATGAGATGGGGTTTAAGCTCGAAATTCTCAGTCCCGAAGTCCGGTTTGACTATGCAAGGTATGGAAGTTTGGGTGGCGTGAGCACCCATTTGCCAAAGGATCGGTTAGCATTATTGGCCATGTTGTCTTGTTGTTGCCTAAGTCTCCTAAGTGATCTGCGTTGGTCTACGGGCGGTGGCCTCAATCTGAGTCAAACGTTCAAGAGGTCGAGTTACCTGGCATTCGAGAGACAAAGAGAGCCAAAGGTGTGGGGACAACAAGCAGCTATCTAAGCAAATCAACAAACAAAACAAAAAGAGAATTATGGTAAGCCTCCCGACAGCGCAAAAACTTGATGAGCAAAATTTTAATTAACATGGCGCCGATTATGCCGCGTAGTGCGGGTCGAACACAAGGAGGCGAGACAATTCTAAGTTGTATGTTTAATGATAAACAAGACAAGGGATAAACAAATAATATGGGTTTTATATCTAATCCTAGGGTGCAGGAAACTAAAACAAGTATAAAAATGGTGATAAAACAAGATATGACAAACACTAGGGCGTCGGGTATCACCCAATTCTAACATGAAATTCAATCACTTTCATGATTGTATGAAACTGAGCCATAAATATGAGAGAACGTGATCTAATTAGTCTCAAGCTTCCGCTCTATTGACTAATATCGATTTAAGACCAACTAGCATTAATCCTCAAACTTCCGTTCTATTGGAAAAGAATTTAAAAAAACCAATTAAACCCCAAATCCGTTCTATTGGCTAATACTAGAAGGAATTTTCCTCAAACATCCTTTCCTAGATAAAGAAACTACTCACTAGCCATGATCATAGAAAACATACAACAAACAACGAGACAATAATGTAAAAGAGATAATGAAACAACGAAACTTACGGAGCGAAAATAACATAAAGCGAAGTCGAAATCAAATGCTACAATGGTTCTTCAAAGGTTAATTGAAAGAAAACTAAGAAAACTCAAAGGAAATTACGGAAATTTAAAACTAAAACTAAAATCTCCTCCTACAAGAAAAATAAGCGCCACTATATAAAGTGGTTCCAAAATGGAAAAACGTCAAAATAATGCGGATTAAGAAAGGCGCGGCGCTTTATAGAGCGCGATACGTCGCTCATCTGCTGGAGAAATCATTGCTTTGCGCTTCGGATAAGGCGGGCGTAAACTTATGGCGGACGACTTCGTCCTCCTTCGACAAAATCATCAATAATTGCACGAATTGGCGACGAGCGGCGCATAAGGAGCGACGACTCGTCGCTTTGCTACGACATGCCAATAAATAATGCTGATTAATGTGCGACGAGCGGTGCACGTGAAATGGCTCGTCGCTTGGCCTTTTTGTTGCACTTTTCTTGCCTTCTCCTCATCGGGACTAGCTTGTGGCCCGGTCTCTTCACTTGGCAAGGGGTCTTAGGCTATTTCTCCAAGCCTTCACCCTCTTATAACTCCGAAATGTACCTAAAAACTCCGATTTTGCCTCAAAAATCACATAAAACATGGAATTGACCTCAAGAGACAAAATGTACACAAAACACTACAAATATACCTAAAAACCCACTAAAACTACAATTAAGGAGCGTAAAATGAACACGGATAAGTGCAAATAATTGCACTTATCAGTTTCCTTATTTTTGCTGCTGAAAGGACTTTGGTAGCCACCCTACCCTATCTCTAGGGGTGGCAACTCCCTCCTACACCTTAGGGGTGGTGGAGCAATCATGAAACCACCACCCCCACATGCCTTGGAGCTTATAAATAGAGAGGGAAGAAGGGTAGAAGTATCTCAGCATCTAAGCTTCATCTCAACTTAGCTATTTCAGATTTCACCATCACTTAGAGTAATCTTTATTTATTCTTCATTTGCTTAGCTTTTATTTCAATAGAGAGTTAGCATTTAGTATAATTTCACTTTCAAATCAAACACTTGCAATTTCATTTTCAATCTTAGTTTCATTCCTTATTGTAACACTTTTCCATTTGGATTTCTTCAACTATTGGTGTATTGATTGGAGCTTTTGGAAGGAATTACTTTGAATCATCCATTCATTTTGTTCACCAAAGAGTAATTTCTATCTTTATTTACATTAAATTCAATTCATGTTATTTAGTTATTGTTGCTTTTGCTTTCATATATTTTTGCTTGATTGTTCTTCAATTGATTACATTCATCTTGTTAAGATACAATAGTTAATTCATTCATCCATGATTCTTGGCTTAATTGCAATCTATAATTTCAATATGAATATGTGTGAGTAGTTTGTTTTGGCTTAGGAACCTTTAATTTTTTTGGTTTTTGTTTTGGCTTAGGCTAGGCATAATCACCATGTATATAGTTTGAATTGCTATCTTGTTAGTGTCGTTGAATTGAGGGCGAGAAAAAAATGGTTTTTTGATTGGAAATAATGAATGTGTGCTCCATGTCTTAATTTATGCTTAGCTCCATGAGAATAGGTGGTTAAGTATGTTTTAGGAAGCTATTGTTGCTCTCGAGAGAGAACATTAGTATTTAAGATACGTTCTTCCTCATAACAACCCATAACCATGTCCTTAGGTTGAAGTTAGGAAAGACTACCATGGTGAGAAAGCCTAGCCTATGCCTATTTAGCTAATTGATTACTTTATAATTGCCTTAGTTTATTGTGTTCTTAATTGCTTTTCGCTTTTCATTCCGTTCTTTTTAATTGTTTGCTTTAATTTAGTTCTACCTCTAAACACTACTTTATACGTTTTTGAGCTAACTAATCGATTGAGAAACCACTGACATAACCCCCACTCCCTGTGGATTCGACCCGTACTTGCCGTCGTACTAAGCTACGCCGTGCACTTGCGGTATTACATTTTGAAGGACATAAAGTCCCGATCACCAATCTCCTATCAGTTAGAGATTTAATAAGCAACCTACTATTTCTAGGTCTAGCACTGAAGCTGAGTACAGAGATATGGAAAATGCTGCCTCTGAAGTCACTTGGGTCATAAGATTACTTCAGGACATGGGATGACCAAATTGGCACCAATCACATTACATTGTGATAGTCAATCAGCTATACATATAGCTAAGAACCCTGTGTTTCATGACAGGACCAAACACATAGAAATAGATTGTCATTTTACTAGGGATAAAGTTCTTGAAGGGCTTATTTACTTGTCCTATCTACCTTCACAACATCAGCTTGCAGGTATTTTAACTAAGGATCTACCATCCTCTCAATTCAGATACTTATTAACCAAACTAGGTGCAAGTAACTTGCCTCCTAGTTTGAGGGGGGCTATCAAGGATATGTCATGTGCAGCTCGTGTGCCACAAGAAGAAGAGTCATCATTGAGGAGTCCTGAGGCTACTGAAGCATATTACTACCAAGGCAGCAACTAATCAGAGGAGTCAGTACACCCTAGTTAGTTAGGAGTACTTAGTTAGGCATATCTAATTCTTGATTATATGCACGTGTGTATATAGTTTCTTGGATTAGAGTTTACTACCAAGGCATATATATATATATATATATATATATATATATATATATATATATATATATATATATATATATATATATATATATATATATATATATATATATATATATATATATATATATATATATATATATATATTACATATATATATTATATATATATATATATATATATATGTATATATATATATATATATATATATATATATATATATATATATATATATATATATATATATATATATATATATATATATATATATATATATATATATATATATATATATATATATATATATATATATATATATATATATATGTAATAGCTCAAGCATCATTGTACAATTGAATCTTAATATCAATAAAATTAATATTGCTTTCTTCCCCCTTTCAGTTAATACATGACAATATCAGAAAATTTAAAATAGATAAGATTCTTAATAAAAAAAAAAGAATGCAATAAGATCCAAAGCAAACTTATTCCAAATATAAGTGCTTGATATCCCAGAGCATAGGATCGGGTCTGTTCGCACTTAGTAAGTGCAAACAGTAATAAACTGGTCAAAAAAATCAAGTGTTTGTTCGCACTTAGTAACTGCGAACAGGTCAAACATGGTCAACATGCTGATTTTAAGACAAGAGTTGTTCGCACTCAGTAAGTGCGAAACGACTGAAAACCAACAGCGAACAATCTGTTTCAGTTTTTCAGTCTGTTCACACTTACTAAGTGCGAACAACCCGAACCTAAGGTTTACGGATTACACGCTTAGTTTTAGAATAAGTTTGATTATGATCTTATTATATGCTTTTTTTTGATAAATAATCTTATTTATTTCAAATTTTCACAATATCACCCCTAGGGATCTACCATGAATTCACAATAGGTCAAAAATGATTGTATGGTGATATCATGGATCATCAACAATATCGACCGAGACCTTGTATATTTTATTGACTACACTACCTCCGCCTAAGATTTATGGACAAGAATCTACTTTATTCTTAGATCCGTTTCGCTACCTCTTGTTGATGAGACCATTCAGCGTGAGGTCGTTACGGGGAGAAGTATGGTAGAAAAGACATCATTAGGATTCAATCTCTCAAAAAAACAAAACCCATATTTAAAAACAAACCCTTAAAATTCAAGACAACCAAACCTAGAAAGCTCGGATTCAAAATCAAACTCAGGTGATAATGGACAATGGTAAAAAGAGAAAGAAAAAAAATCTAATGTTAGAAGGAACAAAGCAAAAATTTGATGTTAGAAGGAGATGCGGAAAAGCAACCGAAAGTTATGGAGAGAGAAATGGGGTTTGGAATAATTGGGGCAAGTAAGAACTTTCAATTATGGAAATCCAAATTGACGTGAAAACAAAATCCAAAGTCCAAATTTTTGAATTGAATAATAAAATAAATCAACTCAATTTGTTTCTTGACCTTTTATTTAAATTTGAAAAATAGAAAATCAATTATGAAGAATATGCCGAAGAGATTATAAAAATGTCCATTGTAACAGCAAAAGATCAACTAGCAAACTTTTTAAACGCAATTAGCTCAAAAGCGTTGAAGAACATTTTTAGCATGTTCGTTTTCGGTAATCCCAAAATCAAATTTGAGGGGAAGTGTAGGAAAGTAAAATATTATGTTTTATATTTTACATTATATATTATTGTGATTTAGTTTCCTTAATATTTCGTAATCTTTCATTTCCTTAATTTAGTTCTAATCTCTTGTATAAATACAAGTAGTACCTCTCATTAGTATTCAATACAAACCAATATTAAAACCCAAATCAATCTTGTTTTCCCGATTATGATTTCTACAACCCAACCCCTTTTCTTCTCCCCTGCAGTAATATGTAAATAAAGATATAACATGATTCCATCAAATGCAGCTTCAACCTCAAGCATCTTGAAGCACAATCATAACTTAAGAAGTATTATTACCGTCAGCTGCCGGGAAAGCACAGAACATGCCTTTGTTTAGCATATGTATTTTTTTTGTAGTTTCTTAAAATCTTATAGAATTGTTTGAATCGCAAGTAGAATTGTTGAATCGCGAATACAATTGTATGATTGTACCAAATCTAATCGATTCTAAAATTACTCTAGAAAATAATGAATATTTTTGCTTTTTAATGATTCAATTGAAACTTTTAACAATAGGACATTGAAACAGTTACTATACAATGTGGCTTTGATATATCTATTACATGATCCAATTAACTCTACTCGGGATCGCTTAATTTAATGAGGATCATTGTAACTATATTTACTTAACGGCTTATTTCATTTATATATTAATTCAATATCTAATCATCATGTTTATCAATTCACAAAAATAAGAGAAAAAAGACAACAAATGAGAAGTATAGTTGTAGATTTTAATATTCAAAATTTTAAAATATTAGATGAATTTTACGTGTTGTTTTAAGGTAAAAATGTCTAAATAATATGCATAAGCAATTATAACTTCTTATTTTTGCAAAATAATATAATTATTTAATTTTACAACTTAATTCTACAGTCAAATTCTAAATGTTGTTTCTAATTTAAGTTAAAATCACGATCACTACAAATAAGTGTTGAAATAGCGTCAGGAAAAAGCGACCGGATTGAATTTATCGCCATTGGCGACGAACTGACTACGAGAAAAGTCTCGCCTGATGTACTAAAGTGTACGGCGACGAGATAAATGGACGCCAAGATTGTCAACGGTCATAAATTTATTTTTTGAAAGGTGGCGACCAGATTTTTTATAGTTGGTTGGTCGCCAGATTTAAAGTATTTTTTTTCATTTTTAAGCCTGGCGACGGGAATATTGGTAGCCAGTTGGTCGCCAATCAGGTCTCTTTTTTTGAAGTTTGAATTTGAATTTGGCGAGAGTGTTATGGTCGCCCTGTTGTCGCCATGGTTTGTATTAATAAACGTTTCTTTGTTACGGCATTTTGTATTTGTGAAACGATTGAAAGCATTAAGAGAGCAAGCATTGAAAACATTACGAGAGGTTAGTTATTTTTTTATTTTATTTTATTATGTATTACATAATTTCTTTCTTTTTTGGAAAATTTGCCGAGAATAATCCAACATTTGTCTGATTTTCTTACCATAATCCCAATTATTGATTAACCATGAATAATCTCATCTATTGATAGTTGTTTCCAATGGCATCCAAGCAAGTAAAACAACCGGCTACAGCAGGTCATTTCTTGACCTTCTTCTTCATCCAAGCATCTTCTTCTTCACATGAAATTTCCTCAATTAAAACCAGTTTTGTAACGGTCCGGTTCGCGTGAGCCGGATAATCATATGAAAATATGAATCCGGGTCACAACTGGACACTTAGAGGGAAAATTCCCATCCAAGATCGTTAACGTTCCAACGATAAGGAAACATAACTAGGCGAAAATTAAAACATATGGTAGTGACAGGTTTGTAAAGTTCATAATACAACTTGAGAAACCAACGGCCTCTACTAACGAAACGACAAAACGAACTAGTCTAAAATCCATTACACAAGAGTAAATTATTTCTATTATATTTATTATTACATAAAACGCGGTCTTGGGTGACGTGATCCTAACTTCAACCTCACTCCAATTCCCACCTGCAATCAACCTGCTAGTCGTCGGTTGACAACGGAAGCAAGTTCAAAAGAACAATCCAATACACGTCAGAGACAACATACAAAATATCAACAAGTGGAAAACAAGCAACGCGTTCATCCTAGCATGCAAAGGCTATAATATATTTATTCAAAATCCCCAACTTGAAACGTTTCCCGTCCTATTCGGGTCGTCCAAGTAATAATCCAATTCATTTGGAGGAATACACTTAGGAGAGCTAATCCCAAGGCAACCACCGACCTAAGACGTTGCCCGTCCTGTTCGGGTCGTCAAAGGTTAAAGTATGCATACCCCCATGGTGACAGTAATGATCCAAAACTGCCATGGGAACAAAATTTATATAATCCATTCCAAAATTTTAACCCATTGGGCTACCCAACACATCCATCCTCAATTTCCAAGTTTAACTTCTTTCAAATTATTTGAGGTGTCTAATCCTTATGTGAGTCACAATGCAATAATCAAGAATGAAACAACATTACTTGCACAACCACATATAAAGTATGGTCTAAGCGTGTACCTTTAAGCAACAGCAAACAGCGATAATTCAAATGCTACAGGAATTTCACCCTCTTATGAATCAAGGTCTTAAACAAACATACACACAAAACGAACACGTATTAGAACGTGTTTTCACCTCTAACTCATTCTATACCACTAACATATCAATAAGACTTAGAAATTTTAATTGATTTCATCAAATTCCAAATAACTCAAAATTCCATTTTAAACCAGAAACTTAAACGGCTTTTTCGGACAGTTTAGAGAATTCAAATGGAAAATCCGACTTCACCACTGCGTCCGAAACGCATCAATTACCTTGAGTACCAAATTTCATAATTTCTAACATCCATTTACTATTTTTATTTTTATTATTACTATTTTTATTAATTTTTTTATATATATATTTCAATTAATAAATCTTTTTAATCTCATGACTAAAGTAAATCCTTTTAAATAGCGATCCAACCAAAACTTCCACACATAACAACATGATAAAAATCTAATAATTAAATTAAATACTTAATTCTCCTAACAAATTAAAATTTTGTAGAGAGTTGTAAAAACCAAAACAACCTCTTGAGTCAAGATATATGAGCACAACCCTTCTCAAGCAAATTAAATTTTGTTAAAGGTTTATAATCCTAAGGATGATTACATAACTTAACCCATACATTTGATTCCTCCAAACAAATTGAAATTTTGTTAGAGAAATATAAATCATAAAAATTTATTTGAAATATCAATATGAAATCAATACTTTTAACAATATTTGAATTTGTTAAAGAATATAGATCAATGAAAAGCTTGACACAATTTGTCTTAACCCTTATAACAAATCAATTTTGTTAAAGGATTATATAAACAAAATTTACATAAAAAAAAAAATACTCAATCCTCCTAAAAGTCATGGGATTTCATCATATTTTTTAAAAAAATATAATTTTCTTCAAAAGAGAAAATCTAATCTTAACCATTGAACTATACTCACCCTTGAATAATAGATTGAATGATCACAAATTTTTATTTTTTTTTATTTTTTATAATAGTAGCCGAAATACAAAGGAAGAAAAAGGGAGAAATAATTTTTTTTGTTTTGTTTTGTGAGCAAATGCAAATGAAGAGCAACACAAAGGAAAAGCCTATACACCAATCTAGCATTTTAAGAGCAACCTACAACTTTCTATCTACCCATAACCCCCCCTTAATGCACATTAACACCACACTTAAGTGAAGAGTTACAAAAATCCCCTCCAATTCCTCCCCACTGCCGGCCACCTTTAATACCATTACTACATTTTTTTTAATTAATTACTCTAAATAAAATTTAATTGTTTAGTTTTAATTTTAATACTCATGAAAATATTAAATCAGATAGATAACGATAACTCGTTACGCGACAAATGCCGAAATCGTTTGTCACATATTGACTCACTCAAATTCTTATACTTGATTAATATTATTTTATTTTAATCTCGAATATTAATTCATTCAAATTCACGGGGTGTTACAGACTACCCCCCTTAAAAGAAGTTACGCCCTCGTAACTTACATGAAACCGACCAGCACACAACACAACACAACACAACACATATAAAACTTAAGTCAAAGAAGTTTATTCATACGTGCGCGAAATTCCTATCGCCCTCTACCCCCCTTAAAGGAGTTACGTCCCCGTAACGCGACTAACCTGAAAGAGTTGAGGGTACTTTTCCCGCATAGAGTCCTCGGTTTCGAGCGACCTCCGCGTGTGATTTGACCATAAAACTTTGACCATAGAAATATCCTTTTAATAGGTGACTCACGAACTTTCTTGTCTAAATTGATTGTGAGGTAAACTCAGAAAGGTCAAGGATGTGTCTAATTCTAAAGGTTCGGGATCTAAGATATGAGAGGCGGCGGCTGATACGTTTTAAGCGGGACACATGAAACACATCATGGACCTTTTTCAAGGTGTGTGGAAGGGCCAACCGATCCAACTTGCTACACGTTCCAAAATCCCATAGGGGACGATGTAGCGAGGGCTTAATTTTCCACGAGCACCAAAAGCAGCGCCACTCGCGCATGAAGAAACAAGCAAGACTTGATAAGCCCCGAGAAACTCCTCGGTCGTCGTTTTTAAATCGGCATAAGACTTTTGTCGATCTTGAGCGCTTTCAAGCGATCGAGATCATCTTAACTTGTCGGTCATTTGGAGAAGCAAATCGGGTCCCAAAGTACACGCTGATAAAATCATCCCAATAAAGCGGACTACGACACGGCGTCCATATAAAACCTCAAAGGGGCCATCGAGATGAAGCGATATTTGTTATTGTAAGAAAATTGACCAAATCAAATGTTCATCCCATGACCCTTGCACTCCATGGCAGCGCTCTTAACATATCCTCAAAATCGATTAGATGCGTTACTGTTTGCGCGTCGATGCGAGGATGAAGCGATGTACTATCGACAGCGTAGTACCCATTGCTTGTTGCAAGATCGCCAAAATTTTGACAAATACAGTATCTCTATCCGGACACAATAGTCGCGGGGCACCGTGATACTGCACAACATACTGATATAGCTTCGGGCTAGTTGCTCCACGTCCCCACGGCTGGATTCATAGGAATGAAACATCTTGATTTAGTCAAGCGATGAGCTATCACCCAAAGTTATCATTCCCTCCTTTGTTGAGAGGCAAACCCGACAAAATCCATGAAATATCATCCACTTCCGCGCGGAATTTCCTAAGGTTGCGGTAAACCTCAGGGTCTTTTTATGTTAAGCATCTTAACCTTTTGGCAATCTGTAGCCCATACTTTAGCAAATCCTTTTTCTGTTCGACCCGGGAAGCGCCGACCAAGATCTTGATACCCTTTTATCCACGGTGAGCGGAAAATTTTGTACAATTAAGCTTCATCCAAGATGCTTTCCTTCAAGGATGTTTCTCCCCGGCCGGTGAACCTGCGACCCCAAATCTCAAGTTCCCATCTTCATGAACCAAAATCCCTCCCGCTTTTCCTTGTCGAGCTGTTCCTTTAATTTCAACCGGATCCTTATCACGAAATTAAAAACTCCTCGAAAACGAAGGTGGAAACAGGCACTTTCGGACTCTCCATATTCACTGCATTACCCTTCCAAGTTTTAGCAGAGCAGGAATCCGTCACAACTCCTCCATTCCATTTCAAAGCGGATAGGAATGTTTTGATTTTACGCTTAATGCTCCGGTTCCCAAATTTGCTGCCCTCGTGATACACAAACTCAAATCATAGTCGCCCTGAGCTCCAACCACCGGGGTTGTAGCTGTTCAAATCTGGTGGGATAAAATCCTTTAAACTCTCATGATGCGTATAGATTTTTTCATTTAACC